>JAQFVV010012896.1:224360-453610 GCA_028023455.1 Epiperipatus broadwayi
ATTGTTTCAAATAATTTAAAGCATTTAAATTTAAGTATATATTAGTAAATGTTTACACATATATTTTCACTCGTAAAAATACTCTTTTAAAATATAACTAAAAAACATTTTGGTCCACTCATTATCTTCATAGTATACTTTGAAGTTGAACCTAACCTTTATTTTTTAAAACAAAAGTATGTTCGAAATAATATGAAATCATTTTGTCTTTTAATAATTTTTATTAGATATTCATTAGGCTAGAGATTATCTACTTAATGAATAATGTTTATATAATGTAATTTTCACTACACCACTCTCACACAAGGTAGTGACTGGTTTTTATCTATTTTTATCACATTATAGAGACATATAATCATAAACATAAGACCAAAAACATGTGAAAAAGATGTACGATCCCCAAAATAAACATTTCAAGCTAAAGCAGCACTCATCAGTTAGCCCATATCACAATCTCTTACACATATCTTTATCATTGTTCAGTATATATAGATAGCCAATTACTATCAAACATCCTTCATGACATTAACTTATATTTCTTGCATATATCTTCATTATTGTTCAGTATGTCTCAAA
This sequence comes from Epiperipatus broadwayi, assembly GCA_028023455.1. NCBI lineage: Eukaryota > Metazoa > Onychophora > Udeonychophora > Euonychophora > Peripatidae > Epiperipatus > Epiperipatus broadwayi. Next base: position 224,937 of record JAQFVV010012896.1, read on the forward strand.
CATACTTCCCTCACAACTTTGATTTAAACTACTTAATGAAAGCATATCAATAATTGTTATTAATTATTCATTACACTAGAGATTATTCATTTAATGAATATTTCCATAGTGTAATTTTTACTACATCACCCTCAAACAAGGTAAACAATAGTTTGTATCTGTTTATGGAAACCAATTCTTTAACTTGCTTGAGAGTGGTGCAGTGAAAAATATACTGTATTACAGAAATATTATTCATTTTTTTTAATCTTTTTTTTTTAAAAAATGCATTTCATCACCTTATTCAAAATCTGAAATTTCTTAAACTCAAAAGAAATATGATGCCATCACACTAAAATATTATTTTTTTTTATAAAATTATTTTTTATAATTGCATCTTTTGGCTGGATAAAAAATACAGATCAAATTTAAACTACACAATGAAGAAATATAAAATACCAATGAACTTTCAAATAGATTTAAATACAGTTGGAGCTTTTAGTCAAAAATGTTTTTAACTACATACACACAGTATTTCATCAAAATATAATCATCTTTTATCCATACACACACATTCAAATAAATTTACATGAAACATTAAAGATTTCAATGAGCTTACTATGTGAACATTAAAAATATAATGGGAATTTTTTCATAAGTACATTAGCTAAAACCTCATCTACAATAGAACCAGATTGAATTAACACAGTGAAAATTGAAATCCTGTGATCCAATACCTAACAATAATATTTCCCTGATTTACATTGAATTTAAAAACAGACTGCTTCTACTTTAATACTCAAGCTAATATATGAGTAATAAACCAGACCTGATATTTTATACTGCAAGAATTTGAATTCTAACAACTTCCCTGAATTTTCACCAGTAATAAAATAAAAAAACAATAAAATATTATATACCTTATGTAAAACAACAAAATCAGACTACTATTTTCATATGCTACCAATATAAATTTAACACCCATTTCCCTTCATTGTCAGAAAAATTGTAAGAATGAAGTGTAGTACATTCCTAATGGCCTACATGTTACAATACATAATCTTATAAATTGTAATGAAATTCGGGATGAAATTTAATGCTAAACCATATATAAACAAGCACTTATTAATTATAACTCAAAAAATACAATTTCTAAAATGAGAATCTTTTACTTGAGATTTAAAGGTTATGGAGTTAAAATTAATATGTTTACACTTAGTTTGAGTTTAAATTTTATCCTGAATTTCATCAGAAACAAGAAAATCATGCCTTATAACATGTAGTACTCTAGGTATAAAAGATTATGGTCTATTCTTTTAAGTTTTCTGACAAAGAGGAAAAACCTAATACAATTGCATTAATAACACAGGACTACACATAAAAATGAAATCTATTTCCCTTATATATATATATATATATATATATATATATATATATATATATATATATATATATATATATCATTAAAAATCAATCAACACTTAGACAATCCAAATATCAATAACAAACAACAATTTCAAACTGTTCTCAATTGTTGAAATGATATTTTCTTTTTATTTTACTAAATGCAGTTGCTCCTAAAAACATATTTATAAAACAGCATACACCCATGAAAACATCCATTTCATCATACATCTATATGTGTGTGGGTCTATGTTTGTTCTATAATATTGAATGCACTTAAGAGATTCTTGATTGAATATTATAATAGCAAAAAATATATGGAGAAATAACCAAAATGTACATTTCTAGTTTAAAATTATCAGTAGTTATATGTTAAAAAACTGGTCTCACAAATTAACTCAAATTAACATCTTTAAGTTTTACTATGTAGTCCTTTTTTTTTTTTTAATATTCACAACAATTTCAATTCTTTAATATCATCAATAAAATTATAACATCATATTCCTTTATTTTATTCTTCTTTTTGACTTCTAATGTACTTTTGAAAATGTCATTCATAATTATTATGCTTCAAATGTATAATCAAACGGATTTTTCGATAATTTTTTCAGTAATTTTTTTTTCATTTACTGTTTTTAATAATATCTTACCACAATCCAAATCAGTAAAACCTTCTTTCTTAATTATCCTAATTTCTAGAAGCCTTATAATAAGTTACAATCCAAACAAAATATTAATATGCTTTTTTTTTTCTAAATGTAATTTCAAAATACAACAAATAAATCTTTTTTTTTTTCATGTGTCAACGCATCGTTCGGGAAGCGAACCCGTGACAACTGCTTGAAAGGCGGCTGTGCTGACCACTCGACCACCAACACTTGAAAAAAATAAGACTTTTATTCTTGGTAAAATCCTGATTAGCCATTGCTATTTGCACTCTAATTTTATTATCATCACTTTCACCATTAATTGTTCAGCTACCTAAGTATTTGAAAACCTTAACATGATTAACAATTTCCTATCAGGTGTTCAATCTTTATATTTTTTCTCAACAAGTATATTTCTCATATTAGTTTTTTTTTTTCAAAATGTTCTACACAATTATTATTAATTCTATACAATGCTTTATTAATCATTATATTCCCATGTTCTGTCATATCATTAACATATATAAAAAGAATAATTTTACTAAAACAACACTCATTTAAAAATGAACAAAAATGTATACAGTATGTTAAAACAAATCATATGATTTGTTTTATTCAGAAGCTCATGTGGTTTTCTGTAACAAAACAATGGGGAACACAAGCGGCTCAAAATAAGACTTTAGTTTACTCAGCTCAGAAAACAACTAATATACCTTTGGCATTTGAATATTCACTTTACAAATATGCTAAATTACAAAGGGAAATATTAAACAAAACAGAAAGTATATGTCTTTGTATTCACCTTCTCTTATTTCTGTCAAAATTCTATTAACTTTTTTATTTGCATATTGTTTATAAGCATCTATCTTTCCAATTTATATTCTTTTTAATTTTTCAAAATCTTTACTAACATAATATTTTTGTCTAAGTTCATCCCACAAATAGATTAATCAGGTCGACACTCTTTTTCATTTTTTGTAAAAAAAAAAAAAAAAGTATAATATAAAAAGTGAGATTAGCATTGTAATAAATATTTGCAGAGAACGAAAACTAAAATAAAATTCAAGACATTATTAGTTAAGCATTACAGATACATGAATAAAAAGTAAACATAATGTAGATAGATATTTTTATATTAATTTTTTTATATACATTTAACATATAAATAGATATATTAGTAACGACAGTTACAAAATTAGAGAGATTACCGTATTTCGTGCTTTTTTTGTTATTATATAAATTATTTTACTCTAAATAATTCTGTATATAATTTAAAAAATAATATGTTAAAAAATTGACAATTGAATCACAAGTTTTTTTTTGTTTATAACATTACTAGCAATGTTTTAGATCTGCTTGACAACAGTGATTCTTTGCAGAAAAGCTTAAAGATTAAATTCTTCAGATTTAAACATTAGCAGATTTTATTCCATTTACTTGTTTCTTGGATTATGCTCAGTTGGGTAAAAGGCAGTTTTTTATTTTATTTTTATTTTATTTTTTTAAAACTTACAATCTGCAGGTTGTTTTTCTTTTTCTGCTAATGAAGCCATTAAATGGTATTGCTAGATTAAACTTTAATCTTTTAGAAGGTCATTAGAATGACTTGCAGTGAGAATCTAGAGGGAGGGGAACAAATTTTAAATTTAAAAAGAAAGATAAAACTGTAATGTAGAAAATTTTGTTCCAGAGACTAATAAACAGTGAGCATATTAATTAGAGTTCACGAACCTAACAACAGGTGGTGTTATGATATTTTAAATCAGTAAAAATACCTAGCCATTAAATAAAAAAGAAATAAAAATTAAAATAAATCATAATAAAATATCCTGCAAATCTTAAAGTAAATTTAAATTAATCATGCGATAGTTATTTCAAGCTAAATTTTAAGCTGCAATATATTTAGAAATTAATGATAGAAAGTATGGTGAATGAAGAAAATGGTATAATTACAGAAGTGAACTTTGAAAAAAATATTCCACGAACAATATTTAGCTAAGTAAAAGATAAACTGAGTTTCATCAATGAACTGTTGTGTTCAAACCGTCACTTAATTGCTCAAATAACACGTGATCTACTAAGTCGTATATATAATCATTTATTAATTGTTACTCATATGATTTAACCTATTATAATAGCTGCGATACAAAACTAAAGGTTTTAATAATGATTTTCAGTTGTAAAAACAATAATAATACTATCTCTGTTTAATTAATTGAATACAGTTGATATGTTAAAACTTTCACTTTGATAGTTTGACATTGCAAGAGATTCACGAAACAGAATATAAATAAATAAATAAAACAACAATAATAATGATTATGTTTCTTCAATTATTTATTTATATATAATATAATAGACACTAAAAAAAGTATTTTAAAAGTATCTTTTATAATAATAATAATAATAATAATAATAATAATAATAATAATAATAATAAGAAGAAGAAGAAGAAGAAGAAGAAGAAGAAGAAGAAGAAGAAGAAGAAGAAGAAGAAGAAGAAGAAGAAGAAGAAGAAGAAGAAGAAGAAGAAGAAGAAGAAGAAGAAGAAGAAGAAGAAGAAGAAGAAGAAGAAGAAGAAGAAGAAGAAGAAGAAGAAGAAGAAGAAGAAGAAGAAGAAGAAGAAGAAGAAGAAGAAGAAGAAGAAGAAGAAGAAGAAGAAGAAGAAGAAGAAGAAGAAGAAGAAGAAGAAGAAGAAGAAGAAGAAGAAGAAGAAGAAGAAGAAGAAGGAGAAGAAGAAGAAGAAGAAGAAGAAGAAGAAGAAGAAGAAGAAGAAGAAGAAGAAGAAGAAGAAGAAGAAGAAGAAGAAGACAAAACAATATGTTTATGATCAAATTCTAAAGACAATAATTTATTAACGATTAGGATCTCTTATTATCAGCCTATTGCAGAACAAATATTTTTCCATAAAGATCTTTTAAAATACTTCATTTCTAATAATAATTCTGCACATATCATTCTTTCACTATTCTTTCTCCAAAAGTTATTTTTTATGATTGTTATTTATATCCTGATATTCAGATAAAAATTGTTAAAATCCATTAATTGTCATTGTCCCTATCATGCACCAAGTTCAGTTCAGTTAGGTTCTTTAACTTTCTTTTACAATGATAATTTTAATTTGGCATTTTAAAATTTATTCATTTATTTTTCAATTGATTGTTGCTATTTGAAATATAATTTCAAGAAACATCAAGGTGTAAGCTCTAAAGACAAGATGTATGTTTAAATTGTATTTAGGCTACTGGTAACCAAGTATATCATAGATTTGATCATATAAATTTATTTTTTTAATTTCCAAACTTACATATATAAAAATAATTGATATACATATATATATATGAAACAATAAAATGAATCATTCATTCCCTAAAGAAATTATTTGTCTAATCATTTTTCAAACAAATATTTTTTTTTTTAAAAAAAAGTGTCTAAATATGAGAGATAAAGTCTTCAATCAAATTGTAATTACCTTTAATAAAATATTATACCACACTAAGCCTTTAATGGAAATGAAATATTTCATACATTAGTAATAAACATAGTGTCTAATCTTAGTGTTTGTTTTTCCATTTCAAGCACAATTATTATATGAAAAGTGTCAAAATCCAGTCAATTATCTATCTCATCCTCACAATAATATTAATAGTAATATCTTCTGTAAATATTTTTGTAAGATGGACCATTTATCAATTTTTAAGAGTTATTAAAGTAATTTCATATGAAAAGATAAAATAAGATTAAAATTAGATTCTATGTTAATTGCAAAAAGTTGAATAATGTTATGTATATTTTCATTTTATTACAAATGTCCACATTGAAGTGTGCTCTCCAAAGTGGATGAAACTATCTCCTAGGAATAATGGGATGATACAGAAAGATAATAATAGTTTAGATTGCAATTAAGTAGCATTGAGTACAAATAAGGGAGGAGTGGAAAAATAAAGAAAGAGAAGAAATTTTGAAAAATTATATGCGCATATTTCATTTGTTGAATAGCATGCAATTAAAGATGTTTTGATTACTTTAGTTCTAAATAAACAACAAAATGTAAGTTATAGCTGAGTAATGGTAAAATTTATTAATAGTTCTTAACAAGTAAATACTACAAATATACTTATCCCATACTGTGAAGAAGTTCAGCTTGTGTTGACAGAAAAATGTACATACAATGCAATATAATAATCAAGTTACATATACAAAATATAATTTTCACTCTTTGTAAGTTGTGTGTCAAACAGTTATTAATAGTGTAAGTAAAAAAGGTATTTAAAATATTTAAATGCATTTTCAATACCTTTGATCTTTACAGATTATAAATAAAATGCAAAGCAAATACATATTATTATTGTTTATTGTATATTATTAATGTTTTAATAAAGCAACAATTTTCAAGTGAATGTTTTCATACATTGCTTACATATCTATTATATATTTCTGTGTTTTTTAGTGATAAAAATAATAAAATCATAGTAGACTTGTGTTAAAATAATACTATTTAAAATGTACAGTCAATGTATATTTGCTATTTATTTATATCTATTCACTCATTTATATTAATTATAAGTAAAGGGAAACATTAATAGAAAAAAAAGCAGACTACATTAATTTTAATTGTATTTTTTATTCTTTTGATAAATTTAATTTGATGTTTAACACTTCAATATCAAATACATATATCTAATGCTGAGCAAAAAAAAATCTAGTTAATAGTTCATAAATGTTATTCTAATAACATAATTAAAAACCAATATGATTTTGCAGTTAATAGAAAATAGATCATTTTAATGAAATCAATGCTCGGAGTCTGAAAGTGATGTCAATTTATTCACTTCATATCTAGTCGTGGTGCAGTTCTGCTTTTTAATATATATATTAGTCATAAGATATAATACTGAGAAATGTTCTCACACATTTGTATTAATAATACAATTATATAAGTTTGGCTGTGTGTGTTTGATTATTCAGTGTATATTGAAGTCATATTAATTATTATAATGTAGTTGTGATTTTTATAATAAATTTATAACAAAATTCCTCCAGATATGCAATAAGAAGAACATAACAGATGTTTGGATGTAGATAACAAGTTGGTTGCTTCTCTGAAATCAGGTTAACTAAACAGAAGTGTTTTAAACTCCAATCCCATCTTTCCCAGTTTGAAATGTTGGGCTGATATTTCTTTTTCAAGATTACCTGTCAGTTGTGCTTAAGACATGACTCAATAGTTCATGTTCTATTAATCTTCTACTTTTATTTTATCTGAGCATATGTTAATGTAAATATAAAATTCAAATTTTTAATCTTTTTTATTATCAATATTTTAAAACACTATGATAAGTGTATCAGGGGTTCATAGATGACAGTGCTTATAAAAATCATCCAGAGGGTACACAACAAATTCTATGAGAAAATGAGCAGAGTGACCAAAGACTTCTAGAGTACATTTCAAGGAATGTAATGTGAGTTAGATTTCAACTCATGTATTTTTTATTTTGTTCACTAAATTGTTTTGCTTGGGTTTTTCTGCATGCATAATTATATATATATAAAAATGAATCCTAATGATAAAATTGGCAAATTAAAATGGAAAATTGCTTTAAACAACAAAAGACAGACATACTTATACCTGCAGAAGTCCATGAAATGCTTATATATGAGCAAATATGAAGTACTGGCAAGGAAAGCGTGAAGATGGAACAGTCACTTTAAATTACTATATCCGACGTCTGAATGAATACTATATCTTGTATTGGAGAGAAAGTATTCATTTATTATTATTATTATTATTAACACTTGCAAAAGCATATGCACAATTAGCTTGAAAGGCTGATATTTGAATGTAATATAAATGTAAACATATGCTATATAAAATAAATGCTTGTTTACATATGATTAAATTTCATTTGGAATTTAGTAAATTCTAGACAATTTCACCAACGTCATTCATTCAGACATCATATATAGTAATTTAAAGTGACTGTTCCATCTTCACACTTTCCTTGCCAGTACTTCATATTTGCTCATATATAAGCATTTGAGTTGTAGGAATAAGTGGATTTATTTTATTCTTGTATAAATACTATATCTTGTATTGGAGAGAAAGTATTCATTTATTATTATTATTAACACTCGCAAAAGCATATGCACAATTAGCTTGAATGGCTGATATTTGAATGTAATTATATCTTACATAGTAAAAAATATCTTTGCTCATTACATATTAATGTTTATATTTAACATATCCAATTCGCTCAATATTAAATTATCAAAAATCTTACTTTTTTTTAAACGTTGAGTCTAAGAAAAAATGCAACTTTATTCATTTATCTGAAAACAATACATTACTGGTGTGAATGACTTACCAAAAACTTTTATCAACTATATCTATAAAACATTTAAAGAATACAAGAATATTTAATAAAAGTTCATGCTGATAAGAAAGCTAAAGAAACTTTTTATGACAGCTAATATTGGAAAATCTCTTTTCAATTACATCAAAACAAGATAACAATGAATTGTGTGTTTCTTACAATATTTTGTTATGACTACTAAATCAAAAAAACAACTATTCTAAGTATTAATTCTACCAGTTATAAGGGAGAAAGAACACATTATTCTACACAAGCTGACACCAGATATCAGCAAGACAATACTTAGAGTGATAATGCAATACAACAAAATATGAAATAGGGTGAAAATTTGTAAAACTCATTATGTGAGTATTTAAAATATACTAGTTTTAAATAAATCTTGCTAAATAAATTTTTTTAGAAAATAAAACCTTTCCTATAGCATTCATGACATTAATAAAAAAAAATTGTCAAGAATTAGTATTTTCTAAAAAATTGCAAAATAATGCCACAGTAAATAGTTATTTTATGCACAGAAAGAGATTTTTAAAGACAAATAAATCCTTTTGACCAATATCTTATAGTAGTCCAGTAATGATAGATACTTATCATACCATTTACACCTTTTTATACACTTTATCAATACTTTTATTTGTATTATTTGTATTACATTAACAGTTTTGACTATCTTGCAGTCACCATCAGAGCTACAATATTCAAATATATAATTATATATTTATTACACTTATCAATATGTGGATAAGTGTAATAATTGTATAATTATATATTTGAATAGTGTAGCTCTGATGATGACTGCAGGACAGTCAAAACTGTTAGTGTAATACAAATAATACAAGTAAAAGTATTGATAAAGTTTATAAAAAGGTGTAAATGGTATGATATGTTATAATAGAATTCAATACATAGGAAAAAAAGAAGTAGAAAATGATAGATACTACCAGGATTTACTTTCTTATTAAAAACATTTCTGATTATATTCATTGTACTGGGTCATTGATCATCTCCATTTAATTATCAAAAATCTGACTAAATGACTAGATAGGTTATCATATTATTCATTAAAGCAATCAACAATATCAGAAGGAATTCATTGAATGATAAAGTGACTTTATATAGTTACACTAATAAAATCTGTGTGGAATTTAAAAACCATAAGTCCTCAAGTATGGGAACATTTTTATATAATAAAAACAAAATAACTGATTGTTGCAATTTTTTAAAAAATATCGAATAATTACTGTCTACTTGTGCTTAAAAAAAATAAAAATAGAAGACTATAAAAAAGCTTTATAAGTTCTACTCAAAAGTCCACACTTGGTAGGCTGCAGAAGCTTCTATAAAAGAACAACTATCTATCAAGATTGTATTCTTATATATCCAAATTCTAAACTTACAATTGATAGAGTAGAAAAAAGTATTATTGGAGCAGACCTGCAATCTTCTCTTTCACAAGGTTTTTCTAATATAAATCTAATAAAATGAGTAGTTACTGGAGAATTTGATTTTTGATCTTGATTATCTTAAACAACAAATGCCTAGGAATAGATAGAATACTTCCAGTTTGTAACAAAATTAGATCTAAAATCAAAGTGTGTTTAGAAAAACTACTCAATAGCAGTAGTATTAACAACAACAAAATAATAATAACAATACTAATAATAATAAGAAGAAGAAAAAAAAAGAAGAAGCAAGATGTTTAAACTTTGCAGTTGAATACGATTGCATAAATATGATTGCGCTAATGATGCATGCACACACAAAACTGAATTTTTAAATTCTTTATATATTAAAATAAGTTAAAATACTACAAAATAAATATGAATATGTGTGGCTGAGTGCTTTCAAGGGACATAGTCCTCATAGTCATAGCCATATTGTAACTAATTTGCATTACAATTAACTAGTTTCGTTAGTTACAATATGACTATGACAATAAGGCTTATGCGCCTTGAAAGTGCTCAGCCACACATATTCATATTTATTTTGTATTACTTTGAATTATTTTAATATATAAAGAATTTAAAAATTCAGCTTTGTGTGTGCATGCATCATTAGTGCAATCATATTTATACAATAATAATAATAATAATATAAAAATCTAAAACTTTGGTATTAAACCGAAACTATAGTCATTTTAAAACCAAATAATCATAATAAGTATCCAAAAAACTTATTGCCCAATATCAAAATCATGTTACAAGATATTTAAAATAATTATATTAATAAAATTTTTCCAAGATTTGAAAAGCATCTAGTTTGTCTAACCTTAGCTTATGATTCCGTTTGGAGGAAATAGGCTTATAAATATTTTGAAATTCTTAACTACAAGAAAGCAGTAATTTGCATGACAGGAATGTTTTTCAAAATAAAATTCAAAGTAGCACAAGATGAAAGTTATAGTAAATACAAAATTTTACAGGAAATAGTCTATCACAGGATTCAGATTATTTAATATATTCATCAATGCTGTTCCAAAATCAAAGCCAGAAATTAATCTGTGATGATAAGAGAAATTATTTTTAAAAATATAAAAGCATCTTAATAAAAAATATGTAATGTTTTAGATTTTTTTAAAAATATGGTTATTCTTAAGCCAAAAAGACAATATGTTCAACTTTTTATCTAAACAATAAGGACAATGCTCATAATATGAATACATAATATTTTGCAACAATAAGCTGACACAAAATTTTACTTCATGTTATACAAAATAGTTTTGAGCTGTAGCCTGACCACTTTGTCAAATCTTTGGATAAAATAGCTAACTTGAAGAATTCCAAAAAATCCAATAGAGAATCTTCTGGGTAAAATCTATGTATGTTTCATTTTAACATTTATTAATAGTTATGCTGTTTTAAAAAATGGCCATACACTAAATAAACAAGTTCAAACATTTTTGTGGCTAAAATTCTATTTGATAAAAGCTGAAAACATCTGATGACAAACCATCCAATGAGAGTTTATTAAAATTATAAAAATATTTTAGATAATTATTATTCTTACAATGTCCATGTCATGCAGTAAAAAAAAAGACATTCATAAGGCAGGAAGTAAAATGGTTTTGCATTATATAAGAGATCACTGACACATTTATAATGATTTTTATAATAATATTATTTACACCACTTTTAAAATTTTGGCCAAATATTTCCAGGACTCAAGAATAAAATTCTGGTGGAATTTCATGATGTATATGGAATCCTATACTTGATCTATTTCTGTACATGTGTATCACAAACCATCTACAAAAATGAATGTCAAAACACAAATATTATGCTATTGTAGAAGACTGCAATGTATTGTGTGTTTAGTTACATTTGAAGACAAAAAAAAACATATAAGTGAATTTTAATTATATATATATATATATATATTAATCAATGTCTGTATTCCAATTATAATAAAATATATATAATTATTCAAAACAATACAATAATTAATACAGTAAAACAATATTTAAAAAAAAACAAAAAACAAATATATACCATAATTTAATAGAAGTACTTTCAACTATCTATGTAGTCGTTATCAACTAGATTCAAATTGTATTAGAAAAAACCGTTACAAATGTAAACAAAAAGTAATACATCATACATCAACCTTCTCACAATTCATTAATTTTTATATTGGTGGCCTGTCTGTTTATCAAATGTTGCTTTTCACTTTTTATTAACATAGCTTCTTTAATTTTACGTTTATTATTATTTCTTTCAATACACAAAATCTTAACTTTATTAAAATCAAAACCATAATTACATGTTACATTATGATCAAAAATACTGATGGTGATACATCATCATTTCTAACATTCTCTTGTCTTGATTTTTGCACTCATTTATATCACAAATGCTCCTTTGATCTTTTCTCCAATGTACATTGAGATTCCCCAATATATGCCTTTCCACAAACATACAGCCATTTATATATTGCACAACTTTGATTTAAAATACTACACCTATTTTTTGAATTATTTATTAATCTATTTAAATTAGGAGTAGTATAAAATGCAATTTGACATATATTTTATATATCTGTTTTATAAATTTCACTTGTTCATTACAAATAAATGGTATTGATATCCAAGTATATATTATTTTATCAATATCTATAGCATCTAAAATATTTCTATTATTAAACTTAGTAACAATATTATAAATTAATTTATGATCATATCCAACATTTAACAAATCCATAATAAATACATTTATGTTACTTATTTTATAAGAACTATATTTACATAATTTATTATTCCTAAATAAAAATGATTTTAAACTGGATAATTTATGTGCTATTGGCACATTTGAATACCAAGGAATATATCCTCTTTTTTCAATATTTTTTATTACCATACAATAATCTAATTTATTTTTATTATGAGTAACTTTAATATCTAAATACTGAATTGACATTTTTTCTTCAAAAGATTTACTCCATTTTAAACCTTCACTTCCACAAACAAAAACATCATCAACATACCTGTAATAAATTTTAATACCTTGGTAATATATATTATTATTATTAAGAATTATATCTTCATATCTTGATACTACAAAACTACATATTTGTGAAACTACAGGAAGTCCCATAGGCCATCTGTTATCCATTTTATAATAATTTTCATTAAACATAGCATATATATTTTTATCAATAAAATATAATACATCATTTACAAATTTTACTTTTTTAACATCAACTTTTTTTAATATCAAAGCATCTAATATAATTTTTATAGATTTTAATCTATCTATTGAACCATACATCTCACATATATCAAATGTACAAATACTATCATTATTATTAATATTAATATTATGAATTTTCTTTACAAAATCAAACGATGAACTAATAGTATATTTTCCAAATCCAAGACAACTTTTAATAATGTTTCTATAAATCTACAAGTTTCATAGTAAAATGATCCACCAAAGTCAATCATTAATCTTAAAGGTTTATCTTGTTTATGTAGTATAATATTCGAAAAAATCCTAGGACAAATTGCAGCAGATGGATAAAGATGATAATATGTATGAGCATCTATATATTTATTCTTTTTAGCTTTTTTTAAAATATCATCAATAAACTTTACACGTAAATTGTGGTATATATATATATTTTAATATTGTTTTACTGTATTAATTATTGTATTGTTTTGAATAATTATATATATATATATATAATGATGAAAACTGATTAATACAATTAGAAGTTATTAATGTTGGACTATTACCATTATCCATCATTAAATGTTGAATGTCTAGAAAATTTTAAACTTTAAACTTTTCAAAAAACAACTGCCTAATAATAATACACAAATTGACAATACAGATTAACTTTTGATATACTAGATTATTGGTTAAATCATTGCATTAAAATTTGATATTCAAGAAGCTAAAGGTATGAGTTTGATTACTATGCTAATTTTATCATTGGTCAGGCCAGCAACATCTGATGAAAAATGGATAATAACATCACTCAAAACATTGTGTAATCTATTAATGTGTGTTAATTACTAGCAGTCATTTGTATTTGAAAAGTTAAATTAAATAACGTTTAAAATTTTCTAGACACCCAACTGTTCATGATAGGTAATGGAAATAGTGAAATATGTTTTCACATCTAAAATACCATCATGACAAACCTTCAGGAAAATGGTACTAATACATATTAAAGAAAATTTTTAAAGACTTGATAATATGAATAAGATGTTGGTGGAAAAAATCATATTGGAGAAAAAATTTTCTTTTATAGACCTCGATTAATACATTTTGTGAATCAGGGAGAAGCAAGACTAAAATATATAAACAATATTCATTGTATATATTAAATATATTTCACAAATTGGATTCAGTTTAATTTTTATGCAGTAATATTCACTTATCTGTTAAATTGTGTATGTGTGTAGTCATTTCATTTTTTTATTATAATTGTAATTATAAATTTATTTAAACGCACATTGATTACGTAAGTAATATTTATTAAGGCTTTAACGTGTGATATTAGTTAAGACCTGTAGAGGTCCCTAATATCGCACTTTTACACGCATATTTTTTTATTATATTAAATGAATTATAGTAATTTAAAATAAAATATTTTGAATATATTTATATCTTTTAAATTAAGATAAACTAAATTTAAATTATAGTCAAATACTATATACTTTTTTATCCTTTTATTTTAATAACTATGTGAATAATCTTAAGATTAATATATAATTAATGATATGTGGATTTTGGTTTCAAGACATACATATTTAAAAACATAATGTATAAATAAAATTAACATTACAATTAAATAATACCAAGTTAACATTATATTGTATAGCAATAACCAATGTGTATGTTTCTTTGATTCCTTATAAGAATGAAGTCTCTGATAAAGATTAATGCTGTGAAGATTTGAACATTAGCCCGCAATTGTTACAATAATTTTATCATGTAAATGCTACACATGATATCACTCATTAGAAAAACATTATTTTATAATATAATCACTGCTCCAAGTGAGCATGTAAAAGAATTAAAACGAATAAAAAAATTTTTTATTTTTATTTTAGATTAAAACATTTACTGCATGTTTTTGATATGATTTATATACATGACCATGCTATATTTTATGCATATTGTATTTTTTTATTTGTTCACATAATTTCATTCAGAATCTTATCAGTAAGTAATAAATTGCATATTTTTTCAGGATTTGATTAATCTCCTGAACTTTTGAATTATTTGTCAACCTTAGTAAAGCTTTAACTATATTTTCTGTCTTATTCTTTTATTCACTGATGGGGGATCTTTGGATCATTTAAAGTGGTTATCATGTCTGAAAATGCTTGAATTATTTGTTATGAAGTCTAAATCATTATCATTCTCTTCATCATCAGATTCTAATGCTTTAGTATCAGTATTGTGCTTACTCTCCATTTCTAAATCATTATTTTCATGTTTTCTAATTATAATTATTTAACATTTTCATCCATTTTTTTTAAATCCAGGATCAGTTGGATACATTTTTTTTATTTATAAAAAATAGTATTATTTGATTTTTATTTTTTATATTCAGATATTTGGGCAATAGTGACCAATAAGATTGATTTATGTTTTAGCATAATGCATGTATTAAAATTTTATGCAAGAATATCACATACAAACAAAATTTTCAGAGCTCTAGTAATTAAGTTCATCTGATGCATTCTTTTAGAAAAATCATAATGAGATACTATAATAGAATAAATTTGACTTATATTATTCTAAGAATTATTTACAAAAAATATTAAAATATTTATATAACAAATTAGAAAACATAATAATCATAGATCACAAAAAGTGGAGGAACAAAATTACTTATATTTAGATTACAAGCAGTAAAATAAACATCACATGATCACCATTTCCTATGCTTACTCATAACTGTTATGTTATAGTATTTCATAATATATTCAACATGATGTGTAATTTCTTTTGTATAAAAAATATTAGCTATAATGATTGTTTTTTTCTTTTCTTACTTTACTATGTTCTATTAAAAATGCATAGAATATATAATTTTTTCTATCCTATAATTAACAAAATTGAATCTTTCTTTAGTTAGCTATATGACTGATATTTTATAATCTATAATACAGTTAATATGCAACATATTTTATCTCATTATTTTAAAAAAATAAAGGCTGGAAAAAATGATATTCTGATTAGATTTAACATGTTTTTTTTTTTCTGTTTACAAATATTTTTGAATTACAAAACTTGCATATTGTTACAATTTGCTGGCTCATATTACCAACTTAACTAAACATTGCCTTTATGAACATTTATCTGTGGCCAATAACTAATTTCTGACCTTCTAATGTATTCTTTCATCTCAGAAATTTGTGTCAATTTGTTTATGAAAATCATTCTGTCCCAGAAGTGAAGATGACATGTTAATTGTCTGAAAACAGAGTAAAGATAACTATATGATTTTTTTCTCAATATAAATGATATCTTTTTGCATATTATATTCACCATGAAAACAAAGAGAAATGAAAACTTTCTTTTTTGATGTACTTATTACTAAAAATAAAAAGATATTTTGGTATTTTCTGTTTCTTGTACATATAAATACTTAAATGTTCATTTCATTGTTAAGCACCTCAGATTTTGCACTTAAAAAATTGTTTACTAAATAAATAAATTTTGCATATAAATGTTGCCTAGATGAAGAAATATATAATATAAATAATACTTTAATAATTACTTGCAGTCTAACTTTGATTTGTATTTATTATATTTTGACAATGAAGTTTAATATTGAAAGCCAATTTATATCCATAAATTTTAACTGAATAAATTATTTTATAATCACTATTCAGTCTTAAGATTCACCTGGACATTTAATTACTATATAATACTATATTTTCTTCTAGAGAGAATATAAATAAATTTTGACAACACTAGAAAATGATACTTGTAAATATAATAGTAATAGATTAATGCAAAGAGATGCTCATCAATTTCAGAACATATTTAACTACAATACATTGATACATTGGGATATTATAATTTTTTTGATTTCTGGCTTGCTTGAGAAGATACTATTCAATTTGTGATCTTCGCTTTGTGTGGATTATTTGTTTACATTTGTGACCACTATGAAAAAGTTATGCAAATGAAGAAAAAGGACTCCATACAAAGAAAAAAGTTTCAAAATTTTTTTTTTTTTTTTGATAGATGGAAATTTAATTGATATAAATTAAT
Organism: Epiperipatus broadwayi; assembly: GCA_028023455.1. Classification (NCBI taxonomy): domain Eukaryota; kingdom Metazoa; phylum Onychophora; class Udeonychophora; order Euonychophora; family Peripatidae; genus Epiperipatus; species Epiperipatus broadwayi. The sequence continues at coordinate 242,073 of JAQFVV010012896.1, forward strand.
TCTGTGAATGTGTCTCATATTCAGACTATTTTATTTTTATCATGTGATCACCATTTTCTATGCTTATACAAGCTGTTAAAACAATTGCAAACTCTCTTTACAGTAGTGCCACCCAGTGCAAGCTATAATAATCAATGAATGCAAAACGCTTATGCTTAAAATTCCTATCTAGTCTCTACTGATACAATATGCCCAGACTAATTTCTAGCTTGTCGTTTTAACAGTGAGAAGCCTTGGATCTGAGAGCACTGCACTTAGGTCTTAAAACATAATGCAACCTTCCAGCTTAGGTACTGTATAAAAAATTTGCCACTATTTTGGAAGCTTGAGTAAGCATAGAGAATGATTGTCATATAGTTTCTAATGAATTAATACAATTCCTGACCATAAGATGATGATAAATATGGTTATTAACAAACTGAGGATATCAAAATGTACAGATACTGAACTGTGTTCAGGTCATTATGACTATATAGGCAAATGAGCTTGAATTTGAAAACATCTATTTTCATTTCTAACTCATAGCTTTATAATTAATTAAAAGGGTAGGGGGTGGCTGTTGAAGAGTTGCATTAGATCCTAAGATCTATGTGCATTGCCCTCAGCTCCAAGACTCATTACTGATAGAAGACACAAGCTAGACACTAGTTTGTATATATTGGATGAATAGAGACTAGATAGGGATTCATGCACAAACCTTCTTTCATTTATTCATTACTATGGCTTGAACTAGATGGTATTACTGTATGGAGAGTGTTACTGTTTTAACAGCTTGTGTAAGCATAGGAAATAGTGATCATTTGATGTTTAATAATTTAATTTCATTCCTACCCAAAGAATGATGATGCCTATGATTATTAAACAACCAAAGATGCCAAAATGTGTAGATATTAAACTATGTTTAGATCTGTATGACTATATGCATTAATGAGCTTAAATTATAAACATTATTTGTTTTCATTTTAGACTCATAGCTTTGTTGTTAACTAATAAGGTAAAAGGTGGCTTCTGTAGGATTGTATTAGAAACCAGTTTGGAGATATTGGATAATCAAGTCCTAGATAAGGATTTTATGCACAAACTTTTTTGAATCCACTGCCTTGCACTGGGAGGCATTACATTATAGAGAGTTTGTCACTATTTTATATTTTATAATTGCATTTACCTTTGTTTTCAAATAAATCTTGATTATTTATATTATTTAATATTCATTATGATATTGCATAGCAATATTTGCAATATTATAAGATGTAGCAGTCATACATTTTATCATAAAATATATTTATAAAGAATAAAAATGTATATTTTACTGTACAATATATAAGTAAAAAGTTATTCAGCCTACTTCTGGAAAAATAATCTCCAGAAGAAAACATTATTTATTTGAGAAGTTTAATTAATTACTGGTTGAAATTTTTATTGCTTTCACTTTTATTTCATCGTTCATCTAACAATAGCTTGATATTCATATACTAAATAGTAATTGGATAATTAGCTAAATTGGCTATAAATACAAGCATATAAAATTTATATATAATAATATGTATACTGTTTTTGACAATATTTACACTTCAAATTATCACAGCTATTTTCTAATTGATTTTACATTTCCATTTTTTTTTAAAAATTGTTCAAAGATAATTTATATATCATATAAAGATAGACTTTTATGATATTGATACATTTATAAGACTTAGAATGATGGATAGATTATTGGAATAAGACATCTACATTGAAGATGAAAAATTAATTGATTTATTTGTTCTCTTTTATTTACGTTTTTGTAAGGAATGCATATAGAATCAGTGATAACTACAAAAGTGAATATCAAACCAATTAATATTTTTGCAACTTCAATCAACTTATATCTAAATTCCCAAGGTATTTCAGTAATCTTGCAAACTAACCAGGAATGCAGATAATCGTGAATTAACTGTCTGACCATAATATTGATGAATTTGATATTAAGAGCATTAAGTTATTCCAGTCAGAACTTAGAGATATTCAATATTCCATGAAATATTTATAAACAAACAAGAATCATATTTTTTTAGTAAATTTTTATTTTATTTAAATAATTAGTTCATAAAACCATTTTAAATGAATTTCTGAAATTTTTATTTTGCAATCATGTGATCTAAAAAAAGTAGAATTCAAACATTTTTATATAAAAAAGTTTATCTTGATTTACTTATTAATTAATATGCAGATTAAAATGAATTAAAAATAGAAAAAATTTCTACAGAAAATCAGAAGCAAAAATATGCAAATTTATTTATTTTTATGTAAAAAAAATTTAAACTACAATGCTATCTAAATTAGATATTTAATATATGTTTTTTAGCACCTGTTTTTCAGTTTTATTTTAATTTGAAATCATTGTGAAATTAATTATACTATTAATAGTTATGTAACATTTACATGATAATTAATATAATATTATGAATATTTTACATATTTTTGGAATATGTAAAGTTATTTGAAAGAACTCTAAATGCAATATATAACAATAAAAAAATGTTATAGAGTATGTTGACAGCAATTAACCACTCACAAAATACTACCCATCTAATGGTTTTTTGTAGTTAGAAGTGTCAATATAAAAGAATAACATATTACATGATATCTTACAAGTAAAAGTTGTTGGAAAGATTATAGACTAGTATGATTGAAAATTAAAATTATAGTTTCATTAAAAATACATCCTTTGCCACGTGTTCTAATACAAAAAATTGATAGCTTTTTAAAAATAATTAGTTTCCGGTGTTAATTTTTAATAACTATTAAACACTAAAATTACCAATTTGGATTTTAAAGTTTATTATAATATTAGCATATTGCGTTCGTACATGGATTATATTGCAAATAATAAGTTCATAAGAAAAAAAGAAATCTCAATTCCTTCTCTGAGAATAATTCTATAATTATTGAAATGATTAAAAAATAACACAAAACATTTATCATGAAGTAGAATATTGAATTGGATGTGGGGTTTCATAAGTAATAAAGTATTAACATATATTAATACTTTATTAAATAACTCAATACTATCGCATAATCATCATCATCATCAACAACCATTATCAATCCGCTGCAGGAAGAAGGTCTCTCCAAGTTTAATCCATATTCTCCGATCTTTAGCTTTTCTTCTCCACATCACCCCTGCACACTTTCTTTATTTCACCCATCCATTTCACATGTGATCTCTTTCTGGGTCTTTTACAATCTCTTGGAATCCAGTTTAAAATTCATATAAATAAATATATATGTATATATAAATTGTTATTAAAGACGTTTATTTTATAAATAAAGAAAAATGTGAGAAGTTTTAAAATTATTATTGATTTAAAACTATTAATCAGATATAATCATACTCTTTTTTATTACACATATGGAATCGCACTTATATATATATTAGTAATAATGTTTTGATAAAATGGAGTGAATATTTTGAACATTTTTTGAAAAATAATACAATAATTCAGATTCAGATGATGGCTTTTTGTAAAGACAAATTCATTTTACATATTAATTTAGATTTTTTAATAATCTCCATACTTCCTTTTTCTTTTTTCTTTTTCATATAAATAAAGATACAATAAAAGTCAAATGACCTCCAAAATGCATTTCATGCCGAACCAGCACTCATCAGTTGGTACAGGCCACCAACTCTCATATATATATATATATATATATTACATGAAGAGTATTTATCTATGGCGAATTGTCACATCTTTATTTACAACCACCAAACTTGCTCCACTCACAACCTCGACTTCGTACATTTCTGATAAACCTAAATAAGCATATCATTAATCATTTATTATAAACTAGAATTTTTTTCTAGAATAGATATAAATTTTAATCCAAGTTAAAGATTATTATATCTGATTTTTTACACACACACATTTGGCTTTTCACCTTCGTTCTCGTATGCGTATTATCGATTATTTGAATAATCTCCATACTTCCTCTTTCTTTTTTAATCTTCAAATAAATAAAGATATAATAAAAGACAAATGATCCCCAAGATGCATTTCATGCTGAACCAGCACTCATCAATTGGCCCATGTCATCAGCCCTCATATCTATTATATGAAGAGAATTTATCTATAGTAATATAAGCTTTAAAAGTAATTTTGGTATAGTAAATAATTGTGGCAATATTTTTTTTAAAAATTAAAACAATGGAAGTTATAATTACCAGACACTATAACATTCTGGACCCACATATTAATTTTAAAAATAACTTATTAAATTTATTTATTTATTCCTATAGTATTTTATCAGGTTCTGAAATATTTTCATTTTTAAATTAAAAATCAGGTCTTTTAACTTTATTAAATTTTAAATTTTTGCCAAATCATAAGAATGTGTGTGGTGAGATTTAAAATCATTATTTTTTTCTTTTGTTATTTTCTCTTCATTCTCCCAGAAAATATATAGGATAGAATGATCAACTTTTGGCTAACAATTTAAAGGAGACTGAGTCATGATAAATTGATTATTTTTGATAGTGCAATATTATTTTCACAAATGTTTATCGAATTGGGTAATATTAAATAAAATAATGTTGGTCATAACATAGAATAAAAAATTATACATATATTTCTTAATGCTCAACTATATCTTTTTCTCACTAATTAATTATTATCAACTTTGACTTAATTAGTTTTAATCTGTTTTGATTTCTCTGATTACTTCATTTATTGCTTATCATTGAATAAACTCTTTCAGTATGGGTACTTGGGTCTGACAGGTTTAAATCACTGAAAATATTGACCCAACCTTGTTCTTTAATTATTGTTTTTGCCATAATTGTAACACTTTTTTTTTATTAAAGAACCCTTTAAACGTCCTATCCTCATTTACATAATCAAGATTAAATTCTTTTATAAAGGTTTGCAAATGTCTAAAAGAAAGTTCAGTTTAAAATGTAAACAAAAAGGACAATAATTGATAACTTGAAATTATTATAGATGTAAGCATCTGCAAATAATAATAAAATCAGTCCTAGCATATTTCTGCTGGTGTAGATTCAATTTTATTTTTTTTCCTGTGGTAGTACCAAAAAAACTGTGTTCTATCCTCTGATGAATTTTATTATTCTGAACACTGCATTACAATGTAGCATTGTAATGAAATTAGCACTCTTAAAAGTTTTGGCAAATTGGATAAATTGAATACATATTTTGAATGAAATTTAAGATCCATAGTATCCCTTGTAACATACTTTTTTTCTGAATGTTCATCTCAAAATGTTTTTTTAATCTTTTTGGACAGTAGTATTATTAATAATCAAATGATTACTGCCTGGGAGTTCATAAAACATTCAAGCATTGAAAGTGAAAGTCATTGGCTGTGGTTCATAGATCTTGAGTTTAAGCAACATTCTTTCATTGAACCAAACTATGGGCTATTATTCACACTATCAAAATAACTTATTTGGGTATCAGTTTTGTATCAATTTGATCATAACTAATGTTAAAGAAAAGAATCAATTGACACATGACACCCAATCTATAGCCATGAAGCAATCACCCAAATCAAAATTAATTCCTTTTTTTTAATTTGCTCATCTGTTTGTTTTTAGATTGATCATTTTAGTATTTATATCAAATTCTTCTTTTGCTTGTGACATTCTGTGTAAGATTTGTTTTAAGTATATTTTATCATATTGACATTGTTTGAATGTAGAAATATACTACCATAACTCTCATTTGCATTACTACACAATATTTATTTCTTTATATTTATGTTGCATGTATTAAGGGAAGAGTTGATCAAATTATGAATATCATTAGCTGTTTCATCAGATTCTTCAATGAAGTCCAGTATTTTATTTTTATCACTGCTAGGAAGATCAAAATCCCCCACAATCAGTAGAAATATTTTTCAGTTTTGTGATTGGAAGTTAAAACTTAAAAAAAAAAGTTGCTTAACTTTGCTGGATTCTTCAACATGTTGAAGAAGTCTTGCACACTTTTTGGCATTAAAAAATCTTAGGCAAGTTAGAATCATGAAAAACATCTTTTGATAACTTATTTTCCCAATCTATATCTTTATAGCAGATGAAATATTATATAGTAAAAAATAATGATACTAATTTACCAACAATGTGTCTGAAGTCTTTGCTGTAGTTCCACACAAAATAAATATAAATTTGAAGATGTATTCAAATCCATTTCCTTTTTCCTCTATGCAAGAATGTTGTCTGTATTTTGGTATTAATCCTAGGATGTACTTTTACAATATGTTATGTAAATATTGGTAGGCATAAATTTTAACACTGAATATTACTCGTCTTACTTTCTCTGATAAACATGCAAGTATTTAACTCAATAAACTTTACTTTTTTCTTTATCATCTTGTAATTCAATAAATAGGAATCTTGATTATATAGGAAAGATTAATACTTATAGATAAAACAGATCCTAATATAGAATCATTATTCTGGGAGCATGAGATGGATTCTGGTCACAATTTCAATCTGATTAACATCAAGCTGCTAAGCACAGCAATCAAAAGACAAAATTCAAAGAAGCATGGTTTATCCCAAATAACATGCTTGCAATAAATAAAAAGAAATCATGTGTTGCTCTATCCCACAATAAGTAAATGTATAAATATGCATATTAATTAAGATATATGTTCATTCACTTATAAACTTGACTTTGTGCTATAAATATTCCCCATGCAGTCAAAAGCAGAACTAAGATATAGTTTATCTATAATCGTATTATTTTTTTCTATATAGTGAACATTCGTATTTAGTGAAAAACAAGTAAATAGTTTTATTCTTAGTTGAAGTATTTTGTATTGTTGCTATCACTATAATTTTATATGAAAATATATTCATTCTAGGAAAATTTTAAAAAACATGAGGATGAAAATGGTAAAGCAAAAAGAAATAAAGTATTATCACTCAAAAACAGATATTCTGCTATTAATTAGTGTATTCAAAATTTTCTATTGATTATTCATAGGATATTTTTTTTATAATTATTGATGAATATCTAAACTGTCTATAATAAAAACAATCTGAATGTATCTAGTTGATAAAATATATATTTAACTTAATTTTGCAACTTATATTGTTAATGAAATATACTAATAAAAAAAAATGAATTCAGAGAGATCCAAAAATTAACTCTAATGTGAAAGTTTAAGTCAAATACAGAAAAGTTGGTAACTCTAATATCATCAGCTAAAACATAAATCAGTCTTAAAACAAACTATTTCCAGGAAACCTCTCCAACAACTCTTATAAGAGAACAATAAAAAAGTCACTATTCACTATGGTTTCCAATTGCCAAGTGGATATCCACTATCTGACCAATATCAGACAGTTAGAAGTGGTGAATCTATTTAAAAAAATAAGATCAATTAGAACAAGAAAATATTTCAAGGTTTTATGCAGCTCATATTTGAATCTAGGTCATAGGCCTGACAAATGCAAGTTATAACATATGATCTTTACTAATACACATAAACATATGTATAGTTCTAAATTTCAATAATTATAAAAATATTTAAAATTTTGTATTTTGCTTTAAGTTATTCAATATATCCTATACATTTACTAGTAATTCAACATTTTGTTTTTTTTCTCTCTTAATATATATTGAATTTGATGACAGTTGAAGCAGGTTTAAGAAATTAACCGAAAGTACTTCTGCCGATTTAAGGATTATTTGTAATAGTTTGTAAACCATTAAATTTATTATTTCAATTATAATTACAATTTTGTTTTTAATTAATGGACATTTTATTTATTATATATATATTCTAACCTTCTGTTGGTTGAATCTGATGCCCTTACTAACACATCTCTAGCCCCATGTTGGGCGCCAAAATCTAACTTGTAATCTCGTGCATCTTCACTTCAGAATAGTATATGATATAAAATAAAATGGGTTCTATCTCAGTTAATAATTAATAACTAAAATACTCAGCCTTAAAATTAAAATATTTCACTAAAATACGAATAAGGTTGTTTATAAAAATAAATTAAATAAATATTTAATATTTTCATGAGACTTGAAATTAAAATACAGGTGACAAGATAGATTACATTGAGCCAATATCCCACAGGATACTACCTCAATGGCATAAGAACACTATCCCCCTTATTACTATTTCAAATAACAAACTCATAGTATTCTTACGACTTTACTGAACTTCTACTCACTAAGATTAAACTAATAATCAAATCTTAATCTTCTATTTAATAATAATCTAGCTCAATTAAATAAAATATAAAATAAAATAAAATCTCAGGTTCATAAAGTTGTATTCTAAGTTCATTTAAAAATACGGTAGTAAAATATGAGAAGGGATTTTATGTCATAATCTACTATACTTAAACTAATAATAATTAATAATAATAATATTCTCATTGATTAATTACTACTGGATATCTTTTCTTTTCATTATATTTTTAACCATAATAAAATAATAAAATAATTTTATATAATCTTTACCTACATGAAATAATATAAATAAATACATGGTAGCATTTTAATAATCTGACAACCAAAATATGTGTGGCAACTGATAGCATATAATTTAATATAATATTGTGATAACCGACTTATGACCAATAAAATAATATAAGATTATGATCTATTTAATTTTAACAATACCAATAAAATATTTCAAAATTCTTATAATAATTCTATATTTATCCTTTTGTGCAAAATTATATGTCTGTTTCGATTATTATACATATATCATGATTTCATGCATCGATGTGGAGAAATAAATAACTTGGACACAAAATCTTTGAAATAACAAATTTAAAACAAAGTTTATTAACTAACAATAAATAAATAAACAATATTATTTACACTATTTACATTGGATATCCTTAACTTTCATACTTTACAATTTGAGTCTACTAGTTTATAAAATGAAATCAAAATATTATTTACTTTTCTAATTAAATCTTTATTTAGATTTAGGACACTTTTAAGAAAATACAGTATTACTACTTGGTTTATCATTATGGTTAACTTATTACAAATATGCATTTATCTATTTGATTAGCACACAACATTTTCATCCTTAATATTATTAAAATTACATTTTTTACAAAATTAACATTACGTAAAAAAATTCTACAAAATAACAAAATTTAGTTCATATTGATTGTATGGACTTCAAAATATTAAAAAAATTTCATCTTACAAAGTCAAAATACTATTCTACATTCGGTATTAGGTTTTTAGTTATTCATTATCACAATGTTTACTAAACCTAATATATCTCCTTCAAGCCTTACTTTGGATGATATTATTAATCACAATTAACTATTAATCAATAACAAAATGCACTAAGTATATTGTTTACTATACCTTACTCTGAATATTGTCTCTTGATAAATATGCAATACTCATTCCCTCCAACATTAATATTACAAAAAAAATTCATTCAAATTTTATTATCACTTTTAAGAAAATACTTGGTTTAGATACTTTATTTTAAAAAATCTTATATTCATTTCTGAATTAATTTTACAATGTATTCTATGATTCTTTTCTCTCCTTAGGATATTTTGGACTTTCAATTTTAAAGTTACACAATTCCTATTCATTCTAAGCAAATAAACTATTCTTACACAAACTGATAACATATCTTCAGTTCTATTTTATTCATCATTTCTTTGAAACATATCTTACTGACCGATGCAGATTCATGAAATAAGGATAGTGAAGATAGATGCATAGGATCAAGGAATACAACTAGAATATTACTTGTCATATACCTTGACAATCATGGCACAGTGAATTAAAAGACACTATAGAGGAGTGACCTTTACCTGTCTACCAACCTCTATCATAGGAACGATGCTAAAGCTATTTCTTCAGCTTTATTCTAACATCCAAAGTTTAAAGATATGCAAAATACTGTCCAAACCATATGTGTTCAGTCATAGGACTTTGTTAACTATACTAAATCACACAAAACTAAATATGATCCAAATCCCTTATATTTTCCTATTTCTTATAAAAAAACACATCATCTGGGTTTCCTCTCCACTAGTACTTCCAAGTCACTATCCGATCTTATTTCTCAAGATTTTTTCTATACTGTACAGCGAACAATACATATCTGCATTACTAAACAATAAATGAAATTCATTGATATTTTAAGACTATTCCACTGTTCTATAAGAAAATCTTTTTACTACTTTCCTCCGTATATTTAATCATATACAAACTATTTAAATATCTGAATACTTTATCACATGAAAGTTCAAAAGAATCACACAATTGTTCTGTTAAATTATATTATTAATATACTTTAAATAAATTATTGCATGTATATTCCGAATTACTCCTATCTCATTATATATTAAAATGTTGCATAAAATGTGTACATATAATTAAAACTTTCACACTTCATTCTTAAGTCAATAGATGATCTAAAAAAAAAATACATTATGCATTATAAATAACTATTAAAATTACCAAATGACCTTTATCTCCTCGATCACATTCTGTAGGCTTCCACCATCCATTTGATCCTTGTAGATATAAGATTCACATCCATACACTTTATTTTAAACACTATTTCTATAATTTTATCAAGTTATTATATTTAAATTTTAATATTAATAAATTTATTTTTTATGTTTTCCCTAATCTCACATAACATTTTATATTTAAAATAAATTAGTAAAAAATATTCAAACTATATTTACTGTACTCCTTCATCAAATTTTCCTGAAAACCGTTCATACTAAAGCCAAAAAAAAATTGTTTATCATTTCTTTTCCATTCACTTAATGTTCCTCTCCCTGCTTGTTCAATTTTAAGGTAAAACAAATATCACTTCGTTCAATAAAGATTCATGAATGATAATCCTTGGTTTTTATAATATTTAATACAATTATTAATTATGATATTAGTTAATCCCGTAAAGAAAACTTCTAAATATTCTCTTCTAATATTTCTGGCTAATATTTTCTCCTGCGCAATTTTTACGATGCATCTTCTTAGTACTTTGATTTAAATATTCAATAAAACTTTTCTGTTTCCATGGATTCATTTCATTAAGTAAATTAGATTTATAGTTTCCAAATCTTTATCTTTATTAAGCATTTCTCTAATGAACACTTTATAATATTTTTAATTCTTCTTAGAGAAAGTTTTTCGGTTCCTTTTCCATAAAAAACACAATAGCTCTTTCATATTATTATTCTGTAACTTTTTTCCTTCTTTTAAAATTCTGGTACTATATACTTTGTAATGTTTCCTTTAAAAAGATAAACATTCTTTATCCATTATAACTTTTACATAATTTTTCTTTATGATATACGCATCTTACTTTTTCCATAGAGAAGAATAAAAAAAACTTCGGAGTAGCCTTTTAAAATTGTGCGTCATAATTTTTTCTGATGGCAAATAACTTTTCTTTTAAGTTTTCTGTATAATGTCCAAATTATATTTATCTGAGTTCTAATGATTTCCTGGTTGATCACAAATAAACTGTATTCAAGGCACTTTACAATTATTTTTACTTTATCAATACTTTTAGGTACTTTTTTCTGTAGTATTTCCATTTTTACTGCAGGGTTTCGGCTAAACTTGAATAAAAATCCTGGCAAGAAATCTTTTAAATTAGCCTTCCATTTAAAGGCAGTTCAAAATATTATATTTTAAAACAAAACTTTTAAAATAAATACAAAATTTTTTAAATTATAACACTTTTCTAGCTTACGATCTTATACAGCTAAAAAATATGTTCCTCCTTCCTTTACTTACACATTCCTTCTCCCGCTCTGTCTAATTCCTATTTTTCGTCTGCTAAAATACCTCCGTTGATTGGTTAATGACTTTTTTAGCGCGAACAAATTTACACATTTTTAGTTTTATAATAGATTAAACTTTTTAAAATAAAGAATTTATGACGTCATGTTTTAAAATATTATTTAGAATAGTATTTTTAAACTCAATTATAGTTTTATCAAAATCATTTAAACTTTAAAACAATTATTAAAATAACATTCAATATTTCAACTTTTACTTTAACGATAGATAGCAATTATACTTAGTTTTATAATTCACAAACTTTATTATTATATTCTAACAAGCGTGTGTGTGAAGGTATATAATATACAGTCACATGATTACTAACTTTATCAGATGATTTGATTTTTTTTTAATTTACGTCTCGGTCTAAATTACCAAAACTGATATATTTTACAAAAATTTGGAAAATAATTTAAAAAATGTAGAACTAAATATAATTCTCACCATCCCAAAGTTTATCTTAAAATATATTAGATTAAATTTGAATATTAATTATAATTATAATATTACATATAGCGTTTATTTAATTTATTAGTTTTAAAACATTACAATTGAATTGTTAATATACTTTTAACTATTTATAGCTGTATTCTTTTATATGGCTAGCTTTTACAACCATAAGCAAGGATATAATTAAGCTTTATTTAACTGTTTTTTTTTTAAAATAATCCATTACACTTTTACATACCAGGTATTTTTCAGCCTTAAATTGTACTATAAAATCTAATCGATCATACAATTATCAATATATTACACAAACGTATTTTAAAATTTAAAATTTTTTAGCAATTGACCATTCTACCTTATTATGACCTATAGATAAGGGCACAATATATATATATATATATATATAACCATTAGAAAAAAGTCAACACTTAGACAATCTCAATATAGATAACAATCAAGAATTTCAAACTGTTGTCAAGGAAACCTCCTTTTAGCAATAGAGGTGGAAAAACACCTCCATTAATGGTCTCACATAATTATAAAACACTAAAGATTGCAACTCGATTACAGAGATTGAAATTATTGATTGCAATAAGTTTAAATAAACCTCCTCAAACAAGTAAATATAACCTGTTCGGAATGCAGACTAATAAATAGTCAATTTTAACATTACAAATTGCAATTATAATTTTCAAATTGCACTCAAAGTATTATTTAAATAATAAGTGTAATATATATATATATATATAACTCAATGTTCATTATTGTATAAGAAATCTAAGATTAAGCCTGATGAGAGAGAACACTGCCAAAGATGTGATGGGAGTGCTGTTAGAATTATGGATGAAGAGAGAAATGATGCAAACGCAAAATATAATAGGCGTGGTTCATTACACAAAATGAACATGTAATGAACCAAAAAAGTAATAGTATTCAAATCAGCAAAAAAAAAATAATGTTCTCAGCAGACTGTCCCTGAATATGACGTGAAAACGTCGAAAGTATACTCAGTACAATTATATTATTAAAATTTCATGTTTAAACCCTATATAAGTGTTATTTTACAATAATATATATATATAGTCATGTTTTAAACTACTTTTTTATTTTGTCTTGAAGCAATAAATTATATTTCAATAAAAACAACTTGATATAAATATTTTTTTAAAAAGTATTTTATCATTTTTTAAAACAAAAGTTATATCGAATATTTTACAAAATCTCTTTTTTTTTTTCAAAAATTTTATGCAGTTATTTATATGATTTTATAAAATGGATATATATTATAATCACAGATTTTATTTCCTGATCTACCATTTATAAAATACAACTCAAACTTCATATTACTAAAGTCAAAGCATAATACAAACAAAAAAAAATGATACAACTTAAAATTTGAGTTGGATTTGGTAACAATAAATTTGTTACTTTCTTTGTATAAGTTCCTCTTTAATAATATGGACGTCGGACTTTATGCATTAATATAAAATATATATATTTTAGGCATGTATGATAAACATATCATAAACACTATGATTACAAAATCCAACGTCTATATTTAGCTATGTATCATAAAATATTATAAACACTATGATTACAAAAATTATTTAATCTAAATTGAAGAAATTCTGAATGCAATTATAAAACACTTTTCTACCTCTATAAAACACACACATATATATATAATCTCAAATTTTATTCTCATCTCAATGTATTTTTCACTTACCTCAAACTTATTATAACAATCTATCAGCCCAGAAGTCAAGCCAATCTCTCTCACCCTGAATGCATTTTCGAAACATCCAGGTAACATTTTTTTCAAGTGAGCAAGAGTTACATAGATTCTATTGTAATTTTTACTACATATATATCTCTTCTTTAGATATATTTTTCATTCATAATAATATACACTTCAAACTTCTATTTCATCACTTTTTCTGGAAATACATGATTTAAAATGTGAAAAAGATAAAGATCTCCAAGATGCGCAATTCATGGTGAACTAGCATTCATCAGTTGACTAGATCACAGTCTTTTGCACATATTTTCATCATTTGTTTAAGATTTATAGATATAATTTTACTACAGTTTGATTATAAGTGTCAAACTTTCTGAATTCACAACTTTTTCACAAACCACATTATAGACTTATATTAATGATAATTACATGTCACTCATTAAACTAGAGATTATCTCTATTCCAAATATACTTATATATATATAATAATAAAATGATATATGTATGCATAGATAATGCATGTTGTATAAGAAGGCCTAGGTTAATTTTTTTAAGTAACCACATCACAGACAACCAAAATAGCTACCTAAAATAAGTTAATACATAAATGTATTGCTATTTTAAGCTGTATACATATTTTTAAAATTAAAGACCACTCAATGTATTTCTTTTAAGGTATCACTTAAAAAATTAGCATATGATGAAGACACATCCAAACACAGTAAGATGTTTTTTTTCTGTACTGACACACTGACAATCAGATTGTGTTTAACATATGTGTTTACTCAGCTTTGACCTTGGAACCATCTACTGATATTGCATGCACTGAATACATAGTTTTCTACAGTAATCACATACATTCATTTTACATGGTCACTTTTCTCTACCTTTATATATTTTCTGAGAATAAAATTTTTAATTTTTATTTATTTTTCTCATTGAAACATTATAGTTACATTATTGTTAAATAAAACTATATTATTACTATATATAACAATTTTATATTATTATATTATGTACAATATTATTTAAACTATCTTGCTAAAATTATTTTTTTACTTGATTTATTTGCAGCTATAATCTTAGCAAAAAGTTTGAAAAGAAAGAAAACAGCCAATGAGTTTAAAATTGAATTACTCCATGAAATTGTAGAAACAAATTCTCCAAAAAGTAATAGTAAATTAAGAATTTTGTTACAAAGAAATATTTACATTCTGCGAAATAAATGGTGTAATTTGCAATTACTGTCATGATGAACATAAACAAAACTGATTTTGTAACTGGGAATAAGTGGAATGATACTTGGAAATTAAATTTTTTAAAATTTCACTTATTCAGAAAATCACATTTGGAGAGCATACAAAAATTAAAATTAAAAATCTTTCATTGCCAGCAACAGGAAAATTACATTTATTTATAAAACAAAATATAGTACTAAAGAATTCATAATCTTAATTGATAATGTATTATTAGCAGTTAAATTAATATTTTTTTTTACTTTCTAGCCAAGATACTAATGAATACATAGCAAAATATAGGAAAATTCCAGAAAGTGGGCACATTATGTATTACACTTTTATATTTTGGGAAATAATTAATTCCATTGTAAAAAAGAAATGATGGAAGAAATAAACAGAGTTGACATTTACACCATAACTATTGACAAATATACTGATATTACTAATACCAAATGCTTAATTTTATATTTTAAATTCAGATGTAAATATTCTAACAAATACAAAACTATCTTTGGTGAAATAATTCAGTTGGAAACTTGGATGCAACTTCAATTGAATCAGCAATCGATAAATTTTATACAAACAATAATATTGATTTACAAATAATGATTATGTTTTACTTCCATGATGTTGTGTAAATTAAATGGCATAGCAGCAAAATTAAAAGAAAAAAACATTGCATATGGTCCAACAACATTGTAATGTGAATCATGAATATAAATGGCATAGCAGCAAAATTAAAAGAAAAAACATTGCATATGGTCCAACAACATTGTAATGTGAATCATGAATATTTAGGCATTTGCGATACTTGGAAAGAAGTTAAATTAGGAAAAGAGATTAAAACTGTAATGTGAACAATTTGTACTTTCTTTCCTAGATCTATGACAAAAAGAAGCAAATTTCAAGGCATTGCTGACTCTTTTGAAAATGAAGATATTGCTTTTAAAAATCTAAATAAGGTTATGTGGTTATCTAGACATTTTACATTTAAAAATTAATTAGAAGTGATGATTCTTTGATTGGATATTTTAAATAAGATGTGGATGATTCCATTTCAAAGTTTTATTTAAAGAAATTAGAAAATCTTGAATTTCAAGCAAACATGGGGATGTTGAATGAAATTTTCAAAAAACTTGCTGTGTTGGGTAAAATTTTCCAATGGCACCATCTAACATCACTTGATCCATTTCAATTTGTTCATGGAAAAATTAATAAATTTAGATAACAATACCTCAAATAAACTAATGTTTCATGAAGCAGTGAAGTAAAACTTATTCTTGATAAAGCTCAAGAATACAATATTGAAGTTCATACAAGTTCCATGTTAACATTTACAAATTTGGCATGTTTTTATTTGAAAGAAAACTTCCTGAAAATGAAGTTCAAGAATGGGCATCATTTGATTTAACAGTAGTTATCACATGATTTTAACTATGGCATTGTAGAAGTTGAGTCTCTTTTTTTTAATATAAAACCATTTTAAATGATAAATCATCTATAATAAAACAATATAATGATTTTAAATTTGCCATGAAAGAAAAAAATCAAATGTAAATTGATAACTACTTTGGCAGCTATGTTATAATTTTCATTGGAAAATGAACAGTTTCAGAATCTTTCAAAAATGTTGGATATTGGTGGAATGTTTTTGGCAATTAGTATTGATTGTGAATGAGGTTTCAGTTTGATAAATGTAATAAAACATAAACAATGAAATTATGTAGCAGAAAGTCATTTGGATATCTTGATGACAATAAAATCATATCAAAGTAATGGAAATATCATAAATGTGGATCATGTATATGCAGAATGATTGAATTGTAAAGATAGAAGAGAAAAGATATAATATTGTATGTGACAACTATAATTCATTAGCATGTTTCTTCATGTATTAGTTTTTTAAATCGTGCAATAATTTTATTTTTATAAACAATTTTAGCATTCTATTGAATGTAATAACTACATATATGCATATGGATTTATATGACAATAAAATGCAAATAATTTTTTTTGAAAGGATTGAAAAGTCAATTAAATAAGTAACTATTCTTATTTCAAATGACACATAAATTATTTCGATTTAATAAAAAATGCATAGACGAGAAAAAAAGTGCACTGTAGTTAGTAAAAGTTAAGGGGAACACTGTTTGCAATTGGAAAATCGAGTGACAAATGTCTTCTTCTTCAGACATACCTGAGATCAAATTATAAAAATATCTATTTCCAGAATTGCTCTTTTTAGAATGAAATTAAAGTGAAATATATTTGCAGTTATATCAAGGGGTTTTTTTTTTTGGCAATAATCAAAAATTTTCTTGTTTTATTTAATGTACAATTTTTTATATTATTATTATGTAAATAACAGGTAAATTTATGTTTTATTAACCAATCATTCACTTTATAATAGTGGTTTTATATTTCTCCATTGAGTTTAAACCTAGATATAATAACAAGAACAGGTGTATAGGAGTGCATAACCTGAAGTCTATACTCAGCAATTTCTTTCCTATCTTGAATAAATGCAGGTAGTTAGACAAACTTCTTCAATGATACTGAAAAAAAGTAGTCCTATAATGTATAACATTTGTTATTTGATTTACTAGTTGAAGCTGTTTTTTAATTTAAAAAAGTTTTCTTTTCTTTCAAAAAGAGTTATATAATTATAGAACTGTTTGCTATCTTAATATATTGCAATAGAGATATAAAAGTAAAATAATAGTAAAGCAGTGATGACTTAAGAAACTTCAGACAGATTAATTATAATATATAAAAAATGTTAATACAATTTTTCTTACAAAACATGTTACCATCTAATAATAAGAAAAGTAGTATACAAAAGAAAAAAAACAAGGCTATATTTTGACATCCTAGAATGGTCACAAAAAACAAAGATAAAGTTATTACAAAAACTATGCACACAGGATTAAAAAATTGGATACTAATTTAACATAGCAAAGAAACTGATAAACCAATAATCATGATAACAAAACATGTCTCAATAGTTTGGTATTAAATAATTGAAATAATAATCCTAATATTCAGTCCCCATTAAAAAAGATAAAAAAATAGAAATTTTGAATATATATATAACAATACTAAGATGCTAATACTGACCAATTGTTTATCAACTTTTATTAGCCCAACAGAAATTGGGAATAATTTGATGCAGTAGTAGAGTTCTGAACTCAAAACAAAAAGAGCTTGCTCCATTATTCTTTATCCCTCAATGGCTAATGACCCTCAAAGTAACAAACCATTTAATTACTTTATTTTTTAGTAAGCTTAATAGGTTATTATTCTAAAAATAGATGTATTAGCTAATTTTTATTATTATTTGCATTATTTGTATGTTAAATTTCAATCTATAGGTGTTAATAGAGTTAATTATCATCAATTCTAAATTAAATAAATGTATAATGATTATAATATAGTTATTAATAAAGATATCCAATTTAATGGCATTAAAACTGCTTTTTGTAATCTTAAAAGCAGAAAGATTGTGAACCACGTAAAAACTTGAAGTTCTAAACCCAGGTGGTGACAAACATGATATTATAACTTCAGATCTTAAGAAAACTTCTACTCTTTTAAATTAAAAAAATAAAAATGATATAACATAAATAAATAATCAGTCAAAATAAGGTTGAAATAAACAACTATTAATAACAGTATTATAATACCTACTGAACTGGCTTTCATCTTTATTGAGACTTTCTCAAGGTATGATAATATGTTGAGAAGATCTCAATAAAGATAAAAGCCAGTTTAATAAATATTCAATGCAGTTATTAATAGTTGTTTATTTCAATTTTATTTTGACTGATTATTTACTTATGTATTTGTGACATTATTGAAAAATAAATTGTATTGGATATTTGACCTTTGTAGTAATGTAGTAGGATATAATATGTTTCTTTATCATTAAAGTAATGATTTTTGAATAGGTTGCTTACAATTATATATGAATAACTTTAGAGTATCAATAGCAGTAGGAATATAGTTTTTAGTTGGCAGAAAAACTTTCACCAACTCCCAATTAGTGATACATGGGTTTTGCAAACTCAAGATTACACATACAGATAAGTTTATTCTTTTTCATGTATTGATTGTTTTCAAACATTCATATAAGTTTTAATTTTTAAATTTTATTTTTTATAATTGTCTTTATTTTGGTCTCTTTTTTTTGACATTATATTTTTAGATTTTACCAAAATTTATTACTGTATTTTTGTGAAAAAAAAGAGAATAAAATTACTGATGCTCTGAAAGCAGTTTTATAATCCCAAAACTGGAAGAGGCAGATGAAATATCATTAGCATCTGCAATTAACTATTTTTATTATTATAGCAACTTTTGTACCATCCATCCTTCATAGAAACAGCCACAGAACTATGTTCTTCATGTCAGGGCACATTAAGTGCATGAACATAAATAAAATTAATGCAACTTTCTTAAAATGTCCTATGAGCTCAGACATCATCTAGTAAAACGTGATCCATTTTCTCGATTGCTAAGGTGAACATTTTTCATTTTAATATATTTCTAACTAGAAATAACTAAAAAACCCATCAGTCAATAAATAACAGGGGGTCAGTTTCTTAAAAAAAACTTCTAAGCCTGTTTTAAACCAGAAATAAATCTTATCTTGAATTTAAGTCTATGTTATGATGCATGGAGGCCAATGCCTTAGTTATTCACCATGAGGAATTTTCAATTTTTATAAATCATGAAGTATAGTAATATAGAAGAGCTTATCAAAATAAGTCTATTTGTAAATAATTGGCATTAAAAAGTCACTGTTAAATTTAATACCATAAATTAAAACTATAAATCAATAAACAAATTGTGTTCATAGATTTTATTGCAGAAATGATAAAGTCATGCAGTGAAATTTCAAAAAGATAGTAATTGCAATCATGCTTAACTTTAGCAAAGTCTGAAATAGCATTTTTCTGAATGCCTATTGAAATATGATTATGAAAAAATAGCATTACAAACAAGCCCATATAACCATGACCTTGAACAGAATTAAGGGATTATGAATAATAGATGTCAAAATAAAATGACAGATTTTCAGACATAGACATATTATTTCATAATGATGAGACTATTTATTATGAAACTAATAAGGTAAATTGGCAATACTTACACTACTGGCTTCAAAAATTTTCATGAGTTACAGATATAAATGATATATTTTGTGTTTCATCCAGGTATGGCTTTGATTATAAATATACTGACATTTTGGCTTGATTACATGAGCTATCAACTGAGTGATAAGTAGAATATTATAAAGATAGTTATAGATGTGCTGTAAATATGACATATGAAAAAAAAATACCAATTTGTAATAAATGTTAAAGTTCTATCAATAGAAAAAACAGGTATATTAAATTGAAAAATAAAATAAAAGTCAGAAACTATTCAGATTAAGGTGGTTTTTTTTTAAAAAATATTCCAAATTGGAGGAAATTTATATGTGTCATCAGGTTTGTTGATACATATTGATCTTTTGAGTATCTCAATCTTTTCTGATCTTATATTGGTGGAGAGTATCACAACTGGATAAAATCCTGGTAAGAAATCAATATTGTTATTAAATCCATAACATAGCATAAGAATAATGTTAATAATGAGTGTTACTTAATTATATTAGCATGCTCATCTCTTCTAGTACTGGTGTGATGAAGCTTTAAATGTAATTTCTCAATATTGCAATTTACCAGAACATATTATTGTCTTAGCTAAACATTGTCTTTCAAAGACATATTTCATATACAATGGACAACATTCCAAACAAACTATTGGCGCTCCTATTGACTCACCTAATCTCAAGAATAATAATTAATTTATATATGAAAAATATAGAAACTCATCCTTCAGAATCACCACCTTTAAAATCTCTCATTTGGTTCAGATATATAAATGATATATTTATTATCAGGCAATAAGGTAAAAATAAACTATATATTTTTTTCTCACATTTAAATAATATTCATCCTTATATTAAATTTACAATAGAGATAAGAGTCTGATTGAAAACTTTCCTTTCTTCATGTACTCATTACCAGGAAACAAAATAATCTATCATTTCCAGTTTTCAAAAAATATATACACACAAACAAATACTTAAAATTTTCATTACATTCTAGCTGTTTTGAGATGCAGACTCTAATACATTTATTCATAAAGGGCATAGCCGAAAAATTCTTAATGTTTGCGGTGATTTGATATTTATTTCAGATAGCAGTATGCATTGGAATTATTTTCATATATATATATGAAAGCAATTCACACCTAAACAATACCAAATAATATCAATCAAGAATCTTAATCTGATATGAAGACAATTTTTTTTAAATAAAAGTAAATACCTATCTTTAAACAAACTATAGTAAATTGCTATCTATAAAATTATAAACAAATGATGAAAATATGGGCCAACCGATGAGTGCAGGCTTAGCATGAAATGCCCTTTTGGGGGATTATTTATATTTTCACATGTCCTTGGTCATAGCACTAAGATAAGAATAAAATTTCAATATATATATATACTGATTCAAAATACAAAATGAGTAGTGAAACTAATAACATAGCGATGTTGGAGTTGTAGACTATTTAGATCAAAGTTTTATTTTAAAACTTTTTAAATGATGTTTTCAAATGTAGTTTATTGTATTTTTTTTCTAAAACTGTTTAAGGCACACAAATGCAATAAATTTATTGCTTCGTTTAAAAATATCTTGGGAAAACAGACGGCTTAACATATATATATATTAGTGTTTTCTTTTTCTTTTTAAAAGAAGCAAATAATGAAGTTAGTTTAAATTCTTGTTTAAAAGAAACAAAATTATGGATCAGCATAGGGATTCCATTTGTTATAAATTGTTTTAACTACATCTTTTTTGATCAGAAACAATTTGAAAAATCTATTTTTAAATAAATACTTTATTTAAACAAACTGGATAAAGGTTTATGGTGCACTATAGCAACACTAATGAAAAAAGAAATCTTAAGCAAAAGCAAATTTTTAAAAAATGATTTCTAATATTTCTATAAACAGTAATTCACACACGTAAAATATGCATACAAACATTCATATTAATATTATGAAAATTATATGTTGATTTTTAAAAAATGTTCATTATTAATTGATAAATATTGTGAAAAGTTTTTTTTTCTCATTCCAGGTTTTCTTCTTTACTTCATTATCTTCCAATTCAGAATGTATCCGAATTCAGTTCTGCCACCTAGTGTAAGCTTGAATAATTAATAGATGTCAGATGATAGTGCTTAATAAATTCTTAATTAGTGCTCTCCCATTCATATCCTCAGAATAATTTCTAGTTTATAAACTTTATTAGTGAAAAGATTTTGATCTGGATCTAATACATCTAGATTTTTTTGAAACAGATGAGGACCATTACACTATCAGTCATACAAATGAGAAAACAAAAGTAAGATAAACACATTTTTTTATCTTAATACAATGTGTGGATAGAGGGCAAGTGGTGTTTAGTTTGTTTTAACTTTGATAATTATCTCTCCATAAAATAAATGAAAATATATAATTTTAATACTAATTAATAAAAAAAAAGGTACTCTGGTATTAAACTTACTGTTACATATTCATCTGGTGATAATTATTTTACCTTTGTGATCTTGTAAAATAATACTTGTATGAGGTTTTCAAATGAAGTTAATCAATCAATTTTTTTCTTTACAGCAAAATGATACCCAATAACTTTATTTTTTTTTTTAAATAAACAAACATGTTAATGAGCATATTTATTATAATGATCAATCACTGTGGCATTCTCATGGTTTTGATTTCTTCCAAAAGGGAAATAAAAGTTGTGTGTTTGTTTGCGCTTTTGCATCTACATAAATTCAAACAACTAGGAATCGAGATGCTGATGTGGGATCATCATTCTTTTTTATTCTGCCATTTAGTCAAACCACAAAGTCATTCTATATTCTGCATATGGTCATCAGTTTCTAGGTCAACAAAAATATAATTCTGGTTGACCCAAAAATGTTTCTAGTGGGAAGCTCACAGTTTTTCCATTTTGTAGGATATCTAACAGTCTGAATAAATTGTAGAACCCTCTTTGATGGCTTGCATGAAGTCAGCACTGTCTTGTCATGATTCTGATGATGAAGCATTAGTCCACCTCCCTGCAGAATCTCCCAAACATCCACTGCTTTGGAAGTATTCAGACAAGCTGGTTCATGAACTTACTAAAGAGGCTTTGTGTTTATTTTCAGCTATCATGGTAGACACACAGTCTTCACAGTGATAGTTGTTATAGTTGGTGAAGTTTTAGCCACCATTTCTTCATACCATATTATGAATGTCAATTGTTGTGACCAGTTCTGATGAATCTTAGTACAATGATAAAGGTGATTCTGGAGTCCTGAAACCACATTCTCTTATGAATGCTCACTTTCTTCTTGCAACTTTTAATGTAACAATGTCATTGTTTGTCCAAAGTATGAATGTAAATGATCACATTATGGCCATTGTTGCACAATTTTTTGGACAACAGGATCCCATCTTTTCATAAGAAACAGATTGAAACCTCTTCAGTAATGGATAGCTCACAAATTTTAATATTCATTTTGTTGTATACAGAAGTACATAGGTTGACAATAAAAATAAAATCACAGGGCTGTACTGAAAGAAGGTAGTGATGTCAATATATGATATTGATTAGTCATTCCAGCATTCTAAATGGCATCACAGCATAATTTAAAATTAGCAGCAAAAGCAACATTTTACATAAAAACTTTGTCCAAATCAGATTATGTAATTTTCAGATAAAAATATATATTTTTCTTTTTTAGATGCCTGTAAATAATTCAGAGTTTATTTACATATTTATTTATGAGAACGAGTTTCAATCACAACAGGTCTAATACTACTATTAAAAAATATCCATTAATTTTCATCTTTTCAAATTGAGAAGAATAACAATTAGACGAGTCATGTAAAATATAAATACAAATTTTAAAGGAGTAAAAGAAAAGTATTTTTCTTTATATAATGTTTGTAATTTATATTGTATAAAAGTTTTGTACAAAGCACAATCACTTTAACTATCAAATACAAGACTGTTCATATTTTAAATTGTAAAATAATTGTAATACAGTCAAATCCAATTAAAATTTATTGTGATTATTAAAATGTATGTTGCTCCTTCCATTGAATTGTAAATAACATTAGTTGCTTTATTTATATTATCATATTTACATGAGTAAACATTGTCATTTCCTAATATCATTTCACCAATTTCTTATAAAGTTTTGCAACTGATATTAAAGACAAATGGATTCATTTCACCATTTTTTAAGTGGAACATTTTGAAATTTAAATATGGCATTATTGATTATTCTAATTATCCACATAGAACTCTTTATCTACTATTGTTGAAAACATTAAAGAAAGATTTGAAGCATTTATTAGAGAAATCAGGGAAGTTATCGATTATTACCTATTCACCTTTCCAAAAACAAGATACAATATCGTTATTACAAAGAAAAAATACATATCCCCAGACATTAACTATTGTTTACACATAGCTATCTTTTAGAACAATGAGAAAACTCTGAAAATAAAAAATCTTTGTAAAGAAATGATTACCTGTGTATATATTTTACATCATTTCATAAAGTTTTATTAGCACTCCATTTATTTTTTTAAGAAGGCAACCTATTCACCATTTTAAATAAAACTGTCATTTATTGATGTAAAAACAAATACAATGTGTAAATAATTATTTCATTCTAAGCTGATACAAATCAAAAAAATGATACATCAAGAAACAAAATGTTACATAATTTCAGTGATACTTAAAGCTGTTAGGTGGCTACCAATCAAAATTGATCGTGTGACGCACATTTGTCACACTATATAAAAAGTAATAAAGAAGTGTAACAATTAGCATTGGCGGCCTAGTAGTTAGCATAGCTGCCTTACAAGCAGCTGGCCCAAGTTCGCTTATCGGTTAACGCATTTGACATATGAAGAAAAAAAAAGTATAACAATTAGAGAAGTCATTGGGATACATTAAGCTGAATTTAATAAAATTAAATAAAGTTGACAATTTTAATTTTTGTTGAAAACTATTAAATTAAATATTTTATTTTTTCTAAACATTATATATATATATAAGAAATTCTGATAAATTTATCATAACTTAATAGAAGTAGCTTAATAACCAATGAATTTTACTAGCGCAGTGTCAGATTGTAATTCTATTTAGAAGATGATAAACTTTCCTCACTAGCATTGTCCGTAATATTAAAGCAGCAATGCTAAATGAGGATATATACGACTTGCTTTATTGATTAAGAAATATGATTTTTTTTCTACATTACAGATTTTTACATACCTGCACTTGTATATGTAATATACAGGGGTTTGAACTCAGACTTTCGCACGACCCTCAACCATCCATGCTATCTCATACTGCTGATACACTTGATGACACACACGTCGAAAAAATAAATAATCACCAATAATGGTATTTCATGCTAAACCAACACTCATCAGTTGATTGAACAAATAAGAACGGCAGTCTTATTTTCAAACTAAATGCATTTATATAAGCCAATTTTTTTCCCCCAAAGGTAACCTTTATTAATAAAAGATTACAAAAATTTTCGGGTACACTTACCCATTGAAGATTACACAGTGTTCAATGTAACAAGGTAAAATGTACATATGTTCAAAAACAAAAATTGATTAATGTGTATCTTCTGAACGTGGATCCATGCCGCCCGGCTGTCGAGTAGTTAACCATCACCCAATGATCCTACCTCTGGGGCCCCAAAGCGAAAACCCAAATGCTTCAGCTGAATAGGTGGCGAATCCAGCAGTGCGCCAATCACCACAACAGACAGCGAGGTCCAAGGCCCAAGTTTTCCAAGCAATAAATAAGCCAATTTGGAGTGTGAATGTATACATCAGTCATTTTACACCCATTTCTTTTAATAATCTTATTAACACTTATTAAATATTATAATTTGTTTCGTGCATACATTTTTTTTTCATATTAATTTATTTCAAATCATTCTTAGCGAATGATTTTTTTTTTTTTTGTTATTTGAAACATAATTATTTTATTTAATCACATTTATTTAAATTATTTTACTATTTTTTAATATATAAATTTTATATTTAAACTTGTCGAAAAATTTAATAGTCTTTGTACGTTGTATAATAAAAATACTTTATGATTTCTCATTTTACCAAAAAAAAAACAAACTTGTTGAATGTTTTGACATAATACTGTACTTTTTTGACGCTGTCAGTACAATTTCAATTCTTTTTTCTTTATTGTTATAGTTTTAGTGGTTATTCGTGTATATTTTTTTTTGCTTATAAAAACTCAATTTCATTTTTATTTAAAGATTTTTTTTTTTTTTAATCGTGTGAAGCATTTCAGACAAAATTAGAAAGTTCTATTTAACTTTGGGGCCAACATTTAAAAATATAAAACTCTTTTTAAAAACAGAAATACCAGACATATATTTTCAATTATGTGTATTATTATTATTATTATTTTAATTTAATAAAAGTAATCATTGTTGATGACTAAAATTGGAGAATATTATTTTTGAATAGAATATTTGCTTGTTATATATTCTGATAGCATGTTTTCATTATTGAATTACATTTAAAGAGGATATTAAGTAAAATATATTCTAATTAGATTTATTCATATTTAAACTGAAATTTATTGAACCATCTGTGTTGTATTAAACTTAATTGTTTATATTTACGGATTTGTAATACGTTTTATACGTTAAATATTAAATCATCCCACATGGCTAAGAAATTCAGCAACGCTCTTCATAAAATAAACATATAAATATATTAAAGTCCGTATTTCAAAATAGGCCATCTATTTTGAAATACACACTCTAATATATTTATTTCACAGAGGGACGGTGCTGAATTTCTTAGCCATATGGGGTGATTTAATATTTGGATATTAATTTCAGTTTAGCGTTAAGCACTGGATTGTTTTATATGTTATATATTGAGAAGTGGAAAATTGCAATGGTGAAGACAATTCTGGAATCTGTCCTCAAACAATATTGTTAAAATATTTTGGCCCTCTATCTATATATACTATAATAAATAAATAAACTCATTTAAAAAATATGTAAAGCAATCTCAATTTTTAAATATATTTATGAATGGCACAAAAATAGTGAAAGTTGAATGCATGAAGATTGGAATTGATATCTTTCCCGATATTTTTGAATATATATTCTTAAAAGACCACCTGGCTTTCTGATTAATGCAATTGCTTAACGCACTTCAATCAAAACAAACCATAACTTGAAATTTATTTTTAACATTTAAGAAATCTTAGAATTTGTTTAGATAAGTGACTCGTAGCCAACGTAGCAGATCATCAGTTGTTTTTATTGTTTAATTAGACAATAAAAAATAAATCTCTAAAAAAATCTATTAAGAGTCACTCTAATTTTAATGAGTCCTATCTTCATTTTCATCATATTTACATTGGAAGGATGTTAAATGGGTTGCTTTATCTTTTTTTTATGTGTCATAGCATCGGCGGAAGCGAACCCGCTAACCCGTGACAACTGCTTGTGAGGCAGGTGCGCTGACCACTCGACCACCAACGCTTGATCACAAAAAGCAGAGCAAAATATTACAAATAATGACTGCACATTTATTGGAAAGAATAACTTCTCTACTTAAAATATCAAATTATTTTAGATGAAATCTTACTTGTAACATTACCTTTAAAAAAATTAACCAATGGGATGAACTCCAGCGAAACCATAAGATTGTCATAAAATATGATGAACTTCACAATGCTAAATAGCAATAGATATGACCTATCATCTAACAAATGAGAGACTTTAAAAAATGAAAATCTTGGAGTATGTTGATGGATAGTTTGTCAAAAAGAATAAGGTCTAATTAATTTTTAATTAAACATATTTAAAATGAAATAGCGATAGGTAGTCTTTCGGAGTGATAATTAAAGCCCTATAAAAGCATTTATGAGATATAGATTGATATCTATTGAATTGTACTATATATATAAATAAAAGTATATTTTCTATACTGAACGTAATGTAATTAGAAAAAAATTGAACTCAAACTTTCAAGTTCCCTACAGTTATTCACTCCATCTTATACAACCCATACACCATGACCACATACATGTAAAAAACCCAATAATCTCCAAAATATATATTTCGTGCTGAACGAGTACTCATCAGTTGATCCAGATCACATGATCATTGTTCAGTTTATATTAACATAAAAAAATATTCAAACATTAATAAAAAAGTTTCAATCTTCTCCATCCTCTAACTCTTCAGTTATCCATATCACAGAAAGTCTGATGGTGGAAGATTCAAAGTCCTTGTTTAAGTTCAGATCCCTTTTAAATACATTAAGTTCAGTAAATACATATACTTGCATTTATTACATAATCTGCCTATATACTGTCCATCCCTCTTCAAGGAATTTAAAATGGGCATATTAAGATCTAGACATGAAGGGTCAGAGTGACTTAAATTCAACATGGATATGACAATAAGATTAGCATCAGCAAGAATGTTGAGTGTTCCATCATAAAATTTTTAATGATATGGATACCTAAAGAGTTGGAGGGTGGATAATATTGAAGTATATCCATTAGTGTTTGAAGATTTTGCTGTGTTAATATAAACTGCGCATTGATTATGTATATGTGGGGGAGATGATGATCTGGATCACATGATGAGTCCTGGTTTAGCATTAAATATGTTTATTAGAGATTTTTTATCTTTTTCACATGTATGTGATTATATGTAATAGTTGTATAAGAATGAGTAGATAGCTGTAGGGAGCTTGAAATTTTAAGTTCAAATCCTGTCTAATTATATATATATATATATATTAATACTAATATGATGCTAATTGCATTTATGATCTATGAAGAACAAAGAATCTCAGCATTGTTAAAAACTGCCATTAGTCCCTAATTAAACAAAACAATATTTGAATTAAATTCTTTTCTATCAAAGTTTTCTAATACTTATAAAAATCTTACACTCCTTACTAGATAAATTATATTATCTATAGGCTAATTTAAATTCTATAATATTTTTTCTCATCCTTTCTTCTTTTTCATTTCTTAGTACTGTAATTTAATATTTTCATTTACTAGGTAGGTATAAGATCTTATCATCATTATGATATTTTTAAATAAATAACATGTTTTTCCTCATTCTCTCTTCTTGTCATTTATTATTAACTTATTTATTATTATGATGAGTTTATTATTAACTTATTAAATTATTTTACATAGGTAAATATAAGACCTAATCATCATTATGTTGTTCTAATTATATCTTTGCATTAATTGTGTGAAGGAAATTGGATAATCTATTGATCAATTTCATACATTGTAATTCCAATTGTTCATCACCAACTGCTTTTATTCTTTATCTCACTCTCTTTAGAGTTAATTTTATCATAATTTTATAAGAAGTTGTTCAAAATGATAATGAAAACTGCACTCGAATTAAGTTTAATAATATGCTTATTATTGCTTAATAATAGTATATATTATTGAATAGTAAAATGGTGGTAGAATAAACTACTATGCTTTATATATTTACATGTCATTTTTATTTATTTGTATATATTCAGTTCATGCATATACATTCTGACTGTTGAGAATGGAATCACAATACTCTTGTATAAAATATTTGTAAATTAGCACGAGGTTAGGCAAATTAATAGGGCTAATTAAAGTAAATACAACTTCTGATATTAGTGTTGTGATGTTTCAGCTTTAAAATGGTTAAAGTAAAATATAAAAAAGTAGATAAAGGTAAACAGTACATGATATACATTTCACATGAATATTTAAAGAACAATTTACAATGTGTTATTAAAACATCAGCCAAAGGGGGGGGGGGGAGTGTTGAGTATTAATAAAGCTATTCCTGGATATGTAACATTCAATTTAAAAAAATAAAACATATATAATTATTTGTTTTTTTAAGTATATACTAGTGTTATTAAACCAAAAATATGCAACTACACATTTTCAAAAATATATGGCAAGGATTTATTTAGAATCTCAAAATAAATTATTATTAGAGATTAAATTAAAAGTAATGAACCACTAAACATCACATGATCATCATTCTTTATGCTTACACAGAGGCTACTGTATGGACAGCTTTACCTCTGTGTAAATTAAAAGTACAAATGCTTAAAATGTATGTTTGTCAAAACTGTGGCTAAATAAGAATGTAAACAAATCATTTTATTGTTGTTATGGAATTATGTATATTAAAAATCATTTGATAAACAGTATTATCAACAATAAGATCTTTATCAACAATATCCTGGATTAATAGAAAGGTCATAGGAACTAAGGAAAATATTTATTGTAGCCAATAGATATATTATTTATAAAAATATATAAATAATTACCAGTTAGTTATATAATAGTGGCAGGGTAGTTATTATTCTGCAATGAGAATGAGCAAAGCCATTGATCAAAGGTAATGGAGAATCATACAGCAGTAATAATAAGATTACCAGCTGATTTTAATATTGGTTTTTAATCACAATGATAGAAGGATGATGCTACTATAGGGAAATATTTTTAGTATATTTTAGTCAAAGCTATAAAATTATTCATTAAATCAGTTATAGTCTACAAGATGATTGATTAATGTTCCTAGAAGTATACTGACCACCATCTTAATATTGTAGAAATCCTTAAAGATAAAAAAAAAATCCAGAATAATCTACAAAGTTAAGCCCTGAAATGATAATTTTCTGCATGATATTTTAATGTTAACTACATAAAACTCAAACATGCTAAATTTGTTACTCAAATATAAATTTACAATAAATTATAGGCTAAATTCAGGAAACAACAAAATTATGATCTAAGGAATAAGTTATATCAGAATTAAGGATAACTTTCTTGAAAGTGTAAATAATATTCTATCATATTTAGTCATCATTATCCAAGAGAGAAACTAAATCTCTGAGATCTGATATAGATAGTTTAAAGGTAAAATTAGATTAGGTACATCTTATTATATATGTTCATAAACAACAAGTCAAGTGATGAGTGAGAGTGTATACTTTATTCACTTTTTGAAAGGCACAGATTGATAATTATTAGAACAATCAGTAAGTTCATGATTGTTATTTATATTCATGCACTATATATAGGTATTTGTAATTTTGTTTCTATCACTTGTAAAATCTTGAAAGGAAAAGGAATTCATTTTTTTCTCACTATTTATATTTCTTTACCATTCATTTACTGTAGGGATCATAAAAAATATAAAAAGGGAACATATTCATGGTCATAGCCTTAGATTAAATTCAATACTTCAAAATAAATTTGTGAATATTTTAAGAATTTTTTTTTTTAATAACGAAAGAATAGGTGCCTTTAGAAAATGTACTGATTCAAACTAATAAAATTGTTATTTTTATAAAGGAAGTTTACTTTTATTCTAGTTTTTCATGTAATAAATGTCTGTGTTCTATAATAACCTAGCAACCAGACCTTATAACAGAAAGAAAGTATAATATTATTTTCATGGACAAACTCAACAACAAGTCTATTAAAATGGACTTCTTCCTAAAAAGTGATGCCACTAGTAGATATTTCGCTCTATATCCACAAAAAAGTTTATCTTTAGTAAATGTTACTTTATATAACTAACTTTACAAATAAATTACTTAAAAATGTATTCACTTACAATGAAATAGTATTTTCTTTTAAATATTCATACATTTTATGCAACTTTCCCAATATATGACAATGTAGATAAAGATATATGTATTGTTCATAGTCTATTTTATAAATCATCATCATTATTTTGATCAATTATTAGTTCTTTGCAGAGTAGACTTTTCAAGTTTAATCCAGTTCTTCAATCCATAGTATTTCTTCTTCACATGACAACATTGAACTGGCTTATTTCAACTATCCATCTCTCACAAAGTCAGTTTCAAGGTCTTTTACATTATCTTTGGTTATTTAAAATGTCAACGACCCATCTTATCATTTCTTCTAACAATGTGTTCAGTCCAGCTCCATTTCATTATCTTAATTCTTTAAATATGTTAGTCATAACTGTTTGTTCTCTCATTCAAGTACTTGTATTCGATCTCTTCTTGTTACTCAAAACATATCTCTCAATACGTCATTGAGAAGTCTAAATTCCCTATATTTCTCTTCTGTTACATGTCCAAGTCACAGATACATCAGTAAAAACTGTTAAAACATATATGTATTGAAAACATTTCTTTTGAAATACATAGTCATATTTTGTTTTAATGCTACAATATTTCTCCAAGTTTAATTAAATGATTAATTTATTTTATTAGATTAGCCAAGACAAAACTCTCCATACAGTATTGCCAACCTGTGCCATTGATTACTCTGGTTGACACAGGGTGGCACTACTATATGGAATTACATTAAAAAGAGGAATGTAGGGGAGAGAGAGATAGTATTACTAGATGATGAGGGAATAGAATGTAGCTCTAAAGAAGATTTAGAGATAATCTTAAATAGATATGTAATGAATATAGAAAAGATGTTAGATGTGAATGATAGAATGATAGAAAACATGAAAGCATATAGTAATGGGAATATTAGGTTTTCAGGAAATGAACTGAAAGAAGTAGATAAGATATTGAAAAGTGGAAAGGCAAGAGGTTTAGATAGATGGGCAGCAGAGATAGTAATGAATTTAGGATATAGGGCAAAAGTAAAGTTAATTATCTTGTTTTAATAAAATGGCACAGAATAAAGTTTTTCCAAGTGGTTGGAATAATACAAGAGTAAGATTATTATTTAAAGGAAAGGGTAAGGATCATAAAAAGTTGAATAATTATAAACCAATAGTGGTAACATCAGTTTTATATAAAGTTTTCTCATATATGGTGGCTAGAAGAGTTGTAAAATGGATGGGAGAAAATAATGTAGTGGGGGAAATGCAAGGAGGTTTTAGATTAGATGGGTGTATAGGAGATAGTTTATTTGTAGTTATACAACTTATGGATATGAGTAGGAATTTAGGTAAATAGTTATATATGTGTTTTATAGATATAGAGAAGGAATATGATAGAGTAGATAGAAATAGATTATGGATAAGTTTAGCAAATTTGGAAATGGATGAAGCTTTAATAGATATTATTAAGAAATTATATGAAAATAATTATTATATATATATATATATATATCAATTAGGGAATATAGAATCAGTTAAAGTTAAAAATGGGGTGGGGATAAGGCAAGGATGGCCTATGTCACCTATTTCGTTTGTGTTGTATTTGAGTGAAATAGAAAGAGCAATAGAAAGATTAGGAAGAGGGATAGAGATACCGTTAATAGGTAGTAAGGGAGTATATATTTTGTCAGATTTTTTTTTTTTGCGAATGATATATTTTTATGTGCAGAAAGAAAAGAAGATATGGAAATTATGTTGAGGACATGTGCAAGAGTGGGTAAAGAGATGGGGATTAAATTTAGTGAAAAAAAATCAAATATAATGATGGTTAATACTGGGGAAAGAGAAGATGTAAAATTTTTATTGGGAGATATTAAGTTAAGTGTGGTGAATAGATATAGTTATTTGGGAATTATTTTAAGTAATCAGGAAAATTATTTGGATGAATGTGAGAAAAAATTGATAAATGAAGCAAAGAAAAGAAAAGGATTGATAAATAAATTAACAGTGTTTTCATATAATAAATATGATGTAGTTAGAATTATATGGAAAGGAGTTGCAGTAGCAGGGTTAACATATGGTAATGATGTATTATATGTTAGTAAAGAGGTAATAAATTACTTAGAAAAAGTTCAAAGGGAAGTAGGACGATATGCATTGAATGCAGAGCTATAGACAGCAAAAGAGGCAATTCAAGGAGAAATGGGATGGTCAAGTTTTCATATGAGAGATGCAAAAAGTAAAATGAAAATGTTTGGTAGATTGCAGTTTATGGATAATAAAAGAATAGCTAAAATAGTATTTAATTGGGTTATGAGTAAAGGGAAGGTAACAAGATGGGTGAGAAAGGTAATGCAGTATGTAAAAGATTTGGATAAAAAATTTATATCAGTATATTTGTACAAAAGGTGGGATGATTGTGTTAAGAGCATTATTGAGTGTTGTAGTAATAAGGAATGGGATAAAAGAATTGATTTATTAATAAAGAATAGGAAGTTAGAGAGATGGAGAAATAGTATGGAGAGTAAAAAGAGTTTAAATATATATAGAAATAAACAAAATATTAGGTGTGAGTTAATATATGATAATAGTAAGGAAAGTAGTTTATTATTTAAGGCTCGAATAGGATCTTTAGCTATAAGAGAATATACATGTAAATGGGAAAAAATGGGTGATTTATTTGTAAATTATGTAAGGAAGTAATAGAAAATATTAGGCATTTGTTAATTGAATGTAAATGCTCGAAAACAGAAAGGATACATATAATAAAGTTATGGAAGAATAAATATGAAAAAAGTGATTATACAGAAAGTGAATTATTGGTTTTTGTGCTGGTTTTGGGAAAAGATAAAGAGGATTTAGATATAAAGGTTATAGAGTTGATAAAAATTATGTTGTGGAAATGGGATGGAGCAGAATTTGGGAAAATTTAGAGTGGGGAATGAAAAATAAAGTGGCTAACAGGTTTATCTGGGCATAATTGTCGAGATATTCTTGACTTTGTTTAAGGAGAAGCCACAATACATCACATCACATCCTTGTTTAATAACAATTATGTGCTAGTATGAGATGGTGATCATGTGATGTTCATTAGATTCCTCCCTATATCAACATTTTGACCAAAGTATTTGTAGTTGACAACTTCTAATTCATTGTTAGTAATTTTTATTTTTTCTGCTGAGAAAATCTACTTAATATTTATTTAAATTTTTTAGCACTTACTTTTAATCTGACTTTCTTACTTTCAACTGATGACTCTTGCAATATTTTTTAAAGCTCAGAAGCATTATTTGCCAGAACACCATATCACTTGCAAAATCTAGATAATTTAAATGATTTTCATTTATTTTTATTACTTTAGCTTTTACAGTATTTCACAAAATCTTACTAGTAAAACTACTCATTTTGGAGACATACAACCAACTCGTTTTACTCTTTTTCAATTTTAATCTTCCTAGTATCACCATGTAAGTTTATGACTTCTGGACCATTCTGATAAATATTGTTCAAAATAGGACAATATTCTGATGTATGCTTTGATAATCGAATATTTTAATCATGAAAAAATGCTTTTAGAATCAAATGCCTTTTCATAATCTAAAAATCCAAAGCATAATGTCAACTCATTTTTATTCATCATTTCTACAACTTTTCTCAATACTTGGATATAATCTAGGGTACTAAAACCACATTTAAATCCAGTTTATGTTTAGATTGATCAAAATCCAAAGATTTCTATAGAGCAATTGCAATTACCTTGGTAAAGATTTTGTATAAAACAGATAAAAAAGTGATAGGTTTGAATAATTTTAATATTTTTATTAGCATCTTTAATTATTAATAATGCTATGACATTCTTATAATTATGTGGTACAACTTTGATATTTATATATTTGATATTGTAACGGGCTGGAGGTTTACAGAAGAGATAGGGGGAGCACATCTTACTATGGTCGGACTTTGGATCTTCAGATAGGATGCAAGTGATTACATGATGAAATACATAACCTATGATTGTATATACTTCCAATAGACTAGCTCTACCTATTTTTATTAACCTAGATACAATTTGGGTCAGTTCATCCAATCTCACCCCTTTCTAGCCACGTTATACCACAGTATTCAAACCCAGGGAGTAATTGCCTGAGATCTCTTATCAGGGAAGGAGATCACACTAATAGTAGTTATTGCACCTTTATATAGGTGATAATTAATTACCAAAAATCAATTAAGAAAAAGATATATTAAAAAATATGTATGTGTAGTATAAGTATATATGTATTAAAAGTTATAATAAATGACTTAAATATGTATATGTATTTTATCTCATAGTAATAATACTGATAGGTGTAAAACTAAATAAGATAATAATGTTTCTAATGGGTATGTGAACAATGAAGAACTATAAAGCTGATGGTGGATATTGAAATAATGATGAGTTAGAGACCAGATTAAAATAACGAATTATATAAACATTTATTGATTAACAAAAAATATAAAGTATGAATAATATTTAAATCTGATACATGTAATTTAATTTGTCAAGGATGAATTTCTACCACATCTTTATCTATAATGATATTAATAAAAATAAAACCCTTGCCCTAAACCCAATGGTAGAAGTTCATGTACTTGACCAATTATTTACAACAACGAATATGTAAAATTATAATATGTATATGTGATTGCAAATTTAGCTGACTAATTTAAAATTAGTATACAAACATAACAACAACAACAACAAAAATTTTTGTTGTCTAGATAAATCAATGATTATAAATCATTGATTTATCAGTAATATAAAAGTAAGATTAAGTAATGAGATAATGTTAAAATTTCTTACCTCACAATTTCCTATATGTTGTCAAAAGTCATCAGATGGGGAGGTCAAAACTAGTAATTTTTTTATTCTTTATACAATTAAAGATGATAAAATATATATATATTTAAATCTAATATTTTCCCCTTATTACTCTCAGACAGAATTTTTCCAAAATTATACACATTAGCTTCCATTTGTAGAAATGAAAATAATACATCAAATTTACAATAGACAAAATAATAAAACAAAAATTACAATTCTTATCCCGTTATGTTAATTAAAGTTCCATGAGTCTGCTGGAAATTGTTCATTTGCTAAATAAATTACTTGGAATGGAGATTAAGTTCTATTCCCACGACGAATATTAATTTCTTGTCTGAGTCAAGAAATAATAGTGTTCTCCAATTATCCTGTCTTGGATTTGGTTAGGCATTATATTTAAAGCAAAGATGGTTTTTAAGTTTCTCCTAAATGGGCAGATAAAATCTTTAAACTTTCATGGCTTTATTGATGATGTATTATTACCCCATGGTACAAACTTTTCAGCAAGCAATTATGATATAAAAATAATATATATTTATTGATTCATTTGCTTATCAAGATTTCAATGATGATATTATTATATATTAAAACAATTAATTATTGAATATTACTGCAATGCGTAAATTTAACTGAAATTGTCTAAGTAGCAAATAATTAAATTTTTACTTTCAAATTAGTTCTTCCATTTCAAACGATTGCTTCAAAAAATTCAGCTTTCAATCATTTTGAGTAATATTAAAAATATATATATCTATTTAAAAATTTGAACATTCACATCCATTTTGTAATCGAATTTATTTTTAAGTAGAAAAAAATAATAATGTTCTATCTTCGAATGCAGAAGACAGTTATAACAATTAATACTGCATTGTAGGTCGTGTGAAGTTTTTTTCAGCATTTTAACCCTGACATTTTTTGGTTAAAAGACATAATATAAATAAATGGGATTATAAATAAAAATAATAATTTATAAAAATTTTAAATTTCATCTCCACAAATGTTGCTATGTGTTTAGATTTTAATTTAGTCATTGTTTTCATTTTTTTTTTTTTTTTAAGTTTATGTGTAAGTTTTTTTTATTTTTATAGTTCTCCCCAGTTATTAACATATAATACATTTTATTCTAGTGTTAATATACCTATCTGTTTCTCCCTAGTAATTTAATGATTTTTATTACTTCTTTAGAAATAAAACGATGTTTATACACATGTATATGTTGGAAAGAAAAAAAATGTTAATATGACAATTTGCTTGGCAATTTAGTGGTTAAGCAAATATGTTATGAGACTTCAATTGGTAGAGTGTCTTAAATAACTGGATGGTGTGGCAGGTTGTAGCTCATCACTACAACATATAGCTTGACTAACTTTATTTTTTATTTCTTCACATGCTTATTTTTACAGTATCAAAAATAATTCCATCACTTCCTGACACAAAACAATTTTCATAGATTTAATTGTATCTTCATTTAAAATATATGGCAATATAGTTGGGGTAATTATAGGTTCTTTATTCTTTATAGAACTTTTGTACTCATTTAAGGATAGAGCCTATCTTTAATAGATCCAGCGTTTCTTCTTATGCTGAAATAACTTTTCTTCCCTCATCAAAATGTTGTTTTACATTTTTTTATAATTTTATTCTCTTCTATAGCTTTCCTTCCCAATCCCAATTATAGTTCCTTATATCATCTAAAAATGTTAAATTCTTCTCAATAGATTATTTTTTAAAAAAATCCATATTTCTTCTTTTCTTTATATATTGTCTGCTGCCTTACATATCTATTTTTATTGCATATTTTAAAAGATTATTCATTATCTTCTTATTAATTTCAGTAAGTCTAAATCAACTTCAAAATTTGTTAATATTATAAAACAATTTGCATGTTATAATTTGAATTCATTGGAATTTTTCTAAAGATTCTGAATATCAACTGCTAATAATGATTTTCTAATAGCTTTTGTCTCTTTAAATTTTACATTAACACATATTTTACATCTTATTACTTGTTGATTCCTATGGTGAATCCATTAAAAACATTATAATTTTATAAAGTTCTAGTGCATCTGGATTATGTGGTAATGTGTTCCATACATTCATGAATCATCTTCTTCCTGCCATTTTAAATTATCCAAACTATGTCAAAATATTTGTTGTATTTTTATATTGGACTATTTCAATCATCTAATATGCATATTGAATGTCTTTAGAAAAAATTAACTTTATTTAAATATTCCAAATATATTCAACTGTTAGTAATGGCACATCAAAGGTTAGTATATGCACAACATTTTGAGAGGTATTATTTTGCCCTTTTCTACAGGTGTTTCTGGCCTGACCAGTGACAGTACTAGCATGGGATTTGAACCTGGACCCTTAGATTCTTGAGTGTTGAATTTTAAGATAACACTCCAAACAATTGAGCATCCAATTCTACTGTATCCATTTCCATTGTACTAAAATGCCAATCAATGAAAATCTTTTATTTATATACTTACAATTGCAGATTACTTTTAATGATAAAAAAAAGAAAATTTCTAATATTAATTAAAACATTTTTAAACTTTACTTTATGAAGTAAGTAAAGGTCAAGAGACAATTGATTTAAAAGATGGTCATGTACTTTAACATAAAGCACAAATATTGGAAATCACAAGTGGAGTGAGATTTATTATAAATAAAAAGTAGCAGAATTACATTATAGATATTAGTAACGTATCAAACAGAAGTGGCAAGATTAGTTATTCAAATTAATAGAAGATACAAAATGCATGTAATTCAGGCTTATATTCCAACAAGTTACAATTTTGATGAAATCTCATCTTATATATTGTCAGGTTTTTAACAGATGTGTTCTAAATATTGTATAAAAACCCAGTTTGAAATGCATGAAAATCCGTTGGTAAATAATTGTATGTGTGTATGTTCATAAATTTTAAAATAGATTTAATATAAATATAAATTATTTATACATCAGTCTTTCACATATGATTAAATTTGTTTTTACTTTTTAAAACTTAGATTTCTAAGACATATAAACTGCTGCAAAATTCTCACATAGTAAAGGGATTAATATTTTTCTGGAAAAGCTTAGCATATATAAAAGTTGTCATTCTGTAGATCAACTAATAAGATAAATAAACTTGAAAAATGACTTATAAGATGTGACAAGAT
Source organism: Epiperipatus broadwayi (assembly GCA_028023455.1). Lineage (NCBI taxonomy): Eukaryota > Metazoa > Onychophora > Udeonychophora > Euonychophora > Peripatidae > Epiperipatus > Epiperipatus broadwayi. The sequence goes on from JAQFVV010012896.1 coordinate 282,111, forward strand.
ATAAAAGCTTATATTAACTAGATATTGAATCTGACCAGCAATCAACAGAGAAGGTCAGGGATTATGTCTGATGAAAAAAATCAAATTAAAAAGAAAATCTTTTTAACTCTTTTCCTTTATTAACAGATGAGTTAGAGTTGTGTATTAATTAACAAAGTTTTTACACATTAAATTCAATTTCATGTCAAAATATAACAATTGAATTATTTAAATATTTTAATAATGCATTACATTAACTACAGTTTGTTGTGTGAAGTAAATTTTTGTGAGATATTTTTAACAATATCACAAAGTAATGGTAATTTTATTTTATGTCATAAACTCTTCACTTTTTATAATAAAGTAAATATACTTAGATTTATTTTAAAAAGTTTTACTCTTATTTATTTTTATACATATTATAATATTTAATAATTAGTCATAAATGATTAAAGCCATTGTAATTGTGGAACAAAAAAATAAACAAATATAAAGGCAAAAAATAAAAAAAAGCTAAGCATATGTATACTAATCCATGAACAAAATATACATCCACATATATATTTTCTATGTTTTGCAATGATTATATCTGTGAACTATAAGTATATCCACATCGAGAACATACTGGTCCATTTTTAAACTGCTTATTTCATATTTTTCAATGTTGTCATTTAATTTCTTCAGTAGAAAACTTTTCTTTCTAAAATTCTTCAACATCATGTCTAATTGTAATCCTTGAATAAATTCTATTCTCTGCTATATCTTCCCAGTGGAAGCAATAAACATTGATAATTCTTGCAATATAAGGAGGATCTACCTCTCCCACTATGATTGCTTGTCTTCATCAAAAACACTCTTATCGAAAACTTTAACTAATTGTTTTGAAAGTACAATCCAATGAAGGTATGATTTTACAATGGTGGACTATATAGTATTACAACTAGAAAATTTGAAAAAATATCTTCATTTATATTATGATCTTGCAATTGTGTTTTTGAATTTTTGTGAAAGATCCTTAAACGTCTTTCCTAATGCCTCTTTATATTGCATTGTTAGAACAATCAGGTATCAATTTCAGACAATAAGTTACGTAAAATAACAGCTCTTGATTGCAGTGGTTAAATCCATGTAATGAATAATCTATCTTTTAACTTGTTCAGGGCAGCATTGCTACATTGCAGTCTGTTTTGCTCTTAACATTTAAATCTACCTTTTTACTTATAAAACTACCTATGTATTTAAATTAGATTTATTCTCAGATTGATAATCGCCTGGCTAAAACTTGCTGAGGATATTTTCCCATCACTTGCTGATAGAGAACTTAATGTTTTTGAACATTAATTTATAAAACAAGATCTTTATAAGTTGTATTCAAAACATTAAGCAACTTCTGCAGATCATCTTCTTCAACTGTAAAAAATAGAACAATAATCAGTGTGCTGTAAGTCCAGAATCTAAAATAGTGAGGCTGTTGTTTTTGCTTTTAAGATATTCAAATTAAAAATTCCACAATCAAATCAACATCACATCTTGATCCAGATTTTTTCAAGCCACCACTAAATACTTTCAAACACAAGTGTCATTAAAACTGAATACAATGTTGAAGCAAGTGCACAACCTTATTTAGTAGCAATTTTCATTTTAAATTCCTTAGATTTTTCCACCTACAATAATAATATTTTATATTTATCTATCATGTAGAAGGTATATAATATAAATAAACATTGGTAGACAACCAATTAATTGTACACAATGCTTTAGAACTGTTCAATTAATTGAATCAAATATCTTGACCAAATCAATAAAATCAATATGTAAACCATTTGTCTGATAACAAAAGCTATACCTATATACATTCTTGATTCAGGTAACCATTTATTCATGACTGGAAGCAAACTGTTTGACAAAATCTTTGAATGTACTTTTTTGTAATAAATAATTTTTGTATTCCATAGTAATTACTAATATTGTTTATACTCTTTATTTTAAAAAAATTGGAATAATATCAGCTTAAATTTAAATAGCTCAACTTCCTGAGTTCATATCTTCCAAAAAATATTTCAATATTTTTAATGCCAATGTATCATTACTATATTTTCAAACTTCTTTAAGTATTTCATCAAGAACTGCCATCATTCTGTTTTTAAGACTGTGAAAAGCCATTTTGATTTCACATGTCTAGATATTCTTGCCCAAATCCAAATAAGTAAAGAAAATGGATATGTTATTAAAAGAGTCATCATCTCAATTCTTGTATCATTATTTAAAGGATGATCAAATTACTCTTTCCACCTGTTCAAAATATTATTTCCATATAAGAGAGAATCATTGCAGGATTTAATAGGGTTGTGATACTATTTCTCAGATCTATATGTTATTTTCGGTGCACAAAAAAGACTTAGAGTGACTATGAACAATAAATGTTGGTAACTTATTTAGCATTTTAATTCACCAATCAGTCATCAATCATTGAACTTCTGGTTTCAAATCTCTATATTATGAAGGTTTACATTTAATTTATTATTGTGACAAGCAGAAAAGCATATGTTTCTTTTTAAAACAATCTTGAAAGTCCAAACTAACTATTTTAATGTATAATACCTGTTGAAACTTAATATTTATTGTAGGTATTACTAAAGAATGAATATATTTTGTGAATATGATTGGAATAAGATTTACTTTATATGAAAATTGTTGTTTTAATCTTAGAGTGTACTAAAGTATAATAAGGCCAACAATCTTCATTAATAAATGCTTGTGTAATATAATGTTTTATGTTCTGATTTTAAGTGTGCATGCTTCCTTGTTCATCTTATAGTGATTTTTCTGCCATAATGAAGTGTTTGCTATAGTCAATCTATATGATGTCAAAAATTTTACTAGTAACAGATCATTTGAATTTCCAATATTAATATCACTATTTGTAACAACTGTTGGCCAAAATATGCTGTTTGTATCAGCATGTGCATGCAATGCTCGAAGAAGATAATTGTGTTCTTTTAATTCTTTAAAATACTACTTTTACTAATTTATATGATGCAAAATTTATTATATACACCAATTTATCACTAACATCATACCACTATTTTTTTTGGTAAAACTTTTTATATATTATTTTTGTACTGTAAAATTATATATTCACATCATCAAATTTTCCTTATGTTTTAACTATTTTCTATAGTCCCTGTTAAAACTTCTATAATAAAAATATATATCATATAACATAAATAATAGCAGTAAATTATATATATATATTCATATTCTAATATTCATATTTTTATTATCTTTAAAAATACATTATATTTAAATAAATAACACAAAAACTCTGTAGGTACCAAAAGCGCTTGGCAAAATAGTATTATTGGTTAATGTTTGTTGATTTTTTTCTACTCTGTTTATCATATTTTATATATGAAGAATAATTCATATTATATTTAATTTAATTAACTTTATAACCATCATTTTTATAACTATTTTTGAATATTTAACTAACTCTTTTTATAAACATTAAGTTAAAAATAATGTCTAAAAAAATATTTTTAGTTTAATAAACAGTTGAGTATTTTAAATAGAAATAATATTTCAAAAATAAATATAAAATATGTAAAGTTCATTTAATTAAATATGATATTATAGTATATATATAAACAAAAAAAGACTTATAAATCCAATAAATAATATTATATTTTAACCAGAGGACTGGTTTTCATCAGAAAGAAAATACACACACACACACATATATATATATATATATATATATGCAAATAAGGAAAGAAATAAAACTTATTGAGTAACATATTAATGCATATAAACAGTAATCGTCATTTAGTATTATTTACTATATTTTTTGTTTCAATATGGGATGAATATGGTTGAAAGATAAAAGAAATTTGAGGATATCTTATGTATACCGTGGTGGAATTGTGTGCAAGTAATTATAAGTACATGTATATGTAATGTTTTATAATTGTTTGAACATTTATAATAAAAAAAATGAGCTAGCATTAATAATTTCAAATAAGTCTAACTTGTTTCATTGCATTTATTAGTTTAGCTTTTGATTTTTGATATGTATTAAATTAAAAAACGCCAAAAACAATACTAATCATTTCATAGGCTGAGTTTATACTCAGCTTATCATAACTAAAATATTCAATAAAATATCACCAATTACTATAAATGTAACGTTGTGTACAAAAACATTCCAAAAAAAAAAACAACAACAAACAAACAACACTTTTATTATATATATGAAATATTATATAGACCACAATGAAATAAAATTTATAAATCAGCTAAGAAATTACAAGAATTTCATATGAACTGACCTAGATTAAATATTTTCAAGGTACGTTTGATAATTAATTATTTTAAAACCTTGAAAAGTTGCCTTGACAAAAGTTGACGAGATTTAGCTGGAGATTTTAGGTTTAATATATATACATATTAAGATAAAGCTAGATTGGTTTATAAATGTAAATCATATTAAAATAAAAACATGTGGCTTGATTATCTAACTTTATTGTACATACTTCATAAAGTTTTTTACATATTTCTTAAATATTAAATTTATTACTAAAAGTGTTTTAATAATTTAATATTATAATTATTTATGTATGGTAATTAGCTTCATGAAATTCAGTTTGTGGCTAAATCACTTTCTACCAGGCCATGAATCAAAAACAGTCTAAATGTTGAACAAATAATTAAAAATAGAATGAATTCACCTGTTCTTGGAAACTCTGATGATGCCTTTGTCAACATTATTGGTAATTTAGAATAAAATTAGTTTATCAGCCGGATGAAACATGGCACTTAAGAATTACTAAACTCATAATTAATTATACAAGGCTGAAGACAGCATCTCTCTTTTAAGACCTTGATTGTAGTAATTAAATAAAGATTTATTGATGGGTAAACTTTAAATTAAATATGTCAATGTAAATAAAGGGAATAAATCATTCTTAATCAGCCCTGAAGTAAAAGCACTCTAAATGTTGAACAAAGGATCAAAAATAAAATGAATCCCTGGAAGCTCAGATGTTTATTAAATCTTATTTAATTATTATAATCAGGGTATTAAAAGATAAATGCTGTATTCAGCCTTATAAAATTAATTATGAGTTTAATAACTCTTTAGTGCCATGTTCTATCTGGCTGATAAATTAATTTCACTCCGAATTACCAACAATGTTGATAACAGTGTGTTTATAAACATCAGAGCTCCTATGAGTAAATGGATACTTTCTATTCTTGATCCTTTGTTCAACATTTAATGTGCTTTTAATTTTTAGCCTGAGGGAAGGTGATTTGCTCCCTTTGTTTATATATACAATGAGCTATGTTTTAATTAATGTTTACATATTAAATCTTATTTAATCATTACAATCAAGGTATTAAAAGAGAAATGCTCTCACTAGCCTTGTACAATGAATTATAAGTTTAATAACTTAATATCGATAAAGATATCCTGAAATCATCAGTGAAAAGAGAATCGAGATATAATGCCAAAATAAATACTAACAACTACCCATTATTAAGATATCCCAATCATCAATGATGAATCACTAATTATATAATGCCACAATAATATAAACACTATGAGCTAAGCTCAGAGAGGTTACCAAATGCTATATACTATAATAAAAAGAAGTCATAAGGATAATAATATTAATTAATGAACATTGTAAATATAATATATCACATTTAGCAAAATTTAAGAGGAAAAAAAACTCAAAATATTCTCAAAAATTACAATGAGGCACTTAATATTGGAAGTATATATCATAGAATGATTAGATTATATTAAATCCCCTTCTTTCTAATACATCTTTCCACTACATCATTTATAATAACAATTATCAAGATCTCATTGCTCTAATCGGATCCACATTATCTCTTTTGATATATAACAAAATGTTTCTTATATTTGTGTCACATTACCTCTTAAAATTAATTTTCTTTTGCAAAAAAATTTCTTTAATAGACATTTCTGTAAATTAAAATGTCAGGGTTCTGTAATAAAAATTGTATAAAAATAACATTTATTCTTTTTATTTAAGGATTATTAGGCAACGAATGAAATCCTAGTAATAATATAAGACATACTCTTATTCATAAGATAATGTCTACCTAAATAATAATAATAATAATAGCCTAAAAACGATTTACTCGCTGACGAAGAAGCTTCCAAATAATAATAATAATAATAATAATAATAATGATAATGATGATGATAATGATGATGATGATGATAATATCATCTTCAGAATATCTTGACACTACTGGTAAGTAAAGCTAAAGTTGTTGGGCCTCAAACCTCTAAAAATCTAACACCACCACCACAATATAAAAGTAAAATAACATATACTTGTTAAGAAAACAAAAAGAATTTTTTTTTAAACAATAGTTAATGAATAACTGACTAGGAAATTTCATCAAAAATATACTAATGTTATGGTGAAAAAGAAAAAAATGGAGCCAATAAAATCACATGATGCAGTATTTGGCATTTGTATGACCACTACAATGTGTAAAAATTAAAATTGTATACAACCATCACAAAAGCTAACATGTAACAACTAATGTAAAAAATAACCTGTCTGCAATAAATAATAAAATAAAAATCTTCCACCATTCTTTTTAAAAAAATATATAGTCAATACATATCATTCATTAATCAATAAATCTTCACCATAATCTTTTTAAAAACTTTTATTTTCATCATATATATTTAAAATCCTTTCAAATTCTTCATATTCCAACGTTTCGATTGTTTTTAATTACAATCATTTTCAAGGCAAAACTACAAAATACACAGAAATAATTGAATAAATAAAAATACAAATACATCTTATAACTCTACATAAATACCAAAAATTGTATTATAATAATTTAAAAATAAATAATCATACAAATTATACCATTAAATAATACATTTACATTCTATTATCTTATCCAATTTTTTAAAATAACTCCTATTACAAATCAATACTATAAACAATAATAAAAATAACCAATAAAACAATTTAAACATTACCTATAAACTTCTATTTTATTTATATCACATTATATTTTATTTTTTACCAATGCCTTTTTACCAATTCTATTCCAAATAAATACCTTAAATCATTTAAATATACCCTTATTTAAATACTTTCATAGTACTTTTAAACACATTGTTTAATACATTCCTTTTAACACCTCTATATATCATTTATTTTATTTAACACTGGATTTAATTAAAGAATGTAATTATATAAAAAAATTAAATCCAGTGTTAAATAAAATAAATGGTATATAGAGGTGTTAAAAGGAATGTATTAAACAATGTGTTTAAAAGTACTATGAAAGTATTTAAATAAGGGTATATTTAAATGATTTAAGGTATTTATTTGGAATAGAATTGGTAAAAAGGCATTGGTAAAAAATAAAATATAATGTGATATAAATAAAATAGAAGTTTATAGGTAATGTTTAAATTGTTTTATTGGTTATTTTTATTATTGTTTATAGTATTGATTTGTAATAGGAGTTATTTTAAAAAATTGGATAAGATAATAGAATGTAAATGTATTATTTAATGGTATAATTTGTATGATTATTTATTTTTAAATTATTATAATACAATTTTTGGTATTTATGTAGAGTTATAAGATGTATTTGTATTTTTATTTATTCAATTATTTCTGTGTATTTTGTAGTTTTGCCTTGAAAATGATTGTAATTAAAAACAATCGAAACGTTGGAATATGAAGAATTTGAAAGGATTTTAAATATATATGATGAAAATAAAAGTTTTTAAAAAGATTATGGTGAAGATTTATTGATTAATGAATGATATGTAAATAATAAAACAGTCCCAAGATTAGAAAAACAAATTTGAACAACTTAAAGATTCAGGAGAACCAAGACCTCCTCTTGCACATTGGACCAATGGTGTGCTAGCAACAATTAGTGAACACTTTAACAACATGATCCCAAAAGGACTATGTATATCATTTAAAAGATTTTGTTTCTCCACATTTGATAGTAATATCTGCCACAGATGCAAATATTTCACTGTCATTTTCCACAGTCATTATTATATCAAACAATAACTGAAAATGAACTCTGGAAAACAATTGTAAAAATTGTGGACCACTCAAATCCCAGATACCACACTATCAAGTTTTTTAATACTAGCCAAAAGAATCAATTTCAGAAAATCAAAATATTAGACAACTATGCAATTGTTATAGTCGACCAAGATTATCAAAATCACATTACAAGAATAATTAAAAACACATACCTTGGACATATGATACAAGATTTTCAAAAAATGATGGAGCCACTTGGTAAAGTAATATCATTTCAACCTATATACCTTAAATACATACCAATGCCAATATATAGCAATAGTTATGATTTTAAGTTGAAATTACACAAAACATTGTTCAGAATCCATACCAATGAAGGTTCAAATCAGGAGGCTATGCTATGCCTATATATAAGAGGACCAAAACCACACTGTTATACATGTGGTAAGTGTGGCCACCTAACCACACAGTGCATTGATAGCCAACTCATACAGGCTTAGCCAGAAAACACTCAACACAACTAATGCCAACACGAAGATAACGATAATCCACAGACCACCACTATCAATTCAATTAATCAACATGAAAACAAAAACAATCACTGTGCAAGTGAAGCCACTGAACACAGTCATGCAGAAAAAAAACTCTACAATAAATGAATTGAATAATATAAAAGAAAGTTCTGAACATATGGATCAAAATCAAACACATATCTTATCTGATATATTACAAACATCAGACAATAATATGCAGACTCAAATATGGATATATCCAATGGCACACTTAATTGCATAAAAACAAGCACACCAAATGTAATAATAAACAAAACCTCTGAAAACATCATGGAGTCATTAATTCTGTGCCTTCCTCCCATAGAAGCAACTTCAACAAAAATCAAAAGATGATCTGGTTAACCAAAGAAAAATAAACAATCTTAAAGAGACAGAATAGATGGAAACAATACTCTAACAGAAATAATTGACCACTTGACAGATGACTTCATGCCATCAACATATTGATAAACATTCATAAACATCTACAAAATACAAGAAGCTTCACATTTATTAAAACATCCATGCAAAATTAACTTGAAGCTGATCACATTAAAGAAGTTAAAATAACAGCATTCAATATTAAAGGGCTTAACTCAATCACAAAAACACATTCAGTTAAAATAATAGATAAATATTACACAACCTCATATACTGGAACTTCTAGAAATTAAAATCTATAGTAGCTCACAAATTGACCCCTCAGTCCAACTAATTATAGAAGGTTATGGTGCATGCTCCAGAGACACATCATTTCCCTCATAGGGCATTGGCCTGCAATACCAGACTGCCCATTTGAGTTATTCAAAATCATATACATAGATTCAAATCTAGTAATAGTAACTGTTAATCATCAAATCATCACACTAAACATTATATTTGTATAAATAACACATGGTCCTTCAATTGTATCAAAACATTATATTAAATATAAACTTGTTACCTGGTACTAGTTCACATCCAACAATACTAATCAGAGACTTCAATATGAAATATCCAAGATTTTATTTCAAAGTGGCTACATCAAATATCGATACCACTTATGAGTGCTGAGAGTTTGCTGACAAATGATGCAATTACTTATCACTATGGTTGTCATACATCAAGGATAGACCTGTGTTTTTACTCACCTGTGCTACACCATCTAATCAGCCTAGACATCAATCCATCTCCTTTCTCTGATCATTCTGCATAAACCATATTGATTAGCCTGAAAAAAATTCAGACTGCTTCAATTACACATGGGGAACAATTAGAATACTGCTTCCAACTACCATCCTGGAATTTATTTTTTCAGGGACATATATAATGCTCCAGAAAATTAAAATATGCAACTTATCCCTATTCAAAGACATCTAACATTCATAAACATTTTATCATTCAATATAGATCACATTACATGCAAATCCCCACCACCTTCCAGACTACTAGTGCTGGCTGATGAAATACACAGACAAATTACAATGCTAAATTTAACACACGCAAGCCAACAAAATATACACTAGCTTATTCTAGCATACAACAATATCTGTAACAATCTCAAGAACAACCTGGCACAAAAAAGTAAAATCTACCTCAGTCAATAACATACATGGATAAGAAAATACATTTACTGAGCCTTGGGTATGCATCTACTCTCAGAGTGCCAAAGACACTTACAAATGAGGGATCATATATACAGGAAATAACATGTTAAAAACAATCTACCATCATTTTAAACAAAAACTACAAATCTACCAAATAGTCAAACCTCTTTCTGATGTTTTTGGAAAACCAGAAAGAAACATCCCATTCAACATCACATAATTTGCTGCTAAACTGGCCACAATACCTAATACATGTCACCCAGGAACACATGGCATCCCAAAATTTGTCCTTGCACATCTCAGCTAGTTCACTTTCAATATTTGTGTGACCTTGTAAATCACTTATCACAGAAGCTACATGACATCCAGGGTTTATATCCAATTTCAATAGTCCTCTTCAACAAAAACAAGCCACCATATCAACAGTCTCTAACCTCCATCCCATCTCAGTGGGACTACTTACTATTAAAATAATTGAAAAGGTGCTCAAGTTTAGCCTAGAGACACACATTCTGCCACTAATATCAAATAGATAGTTTGCAATGAAGCAATCATCTACTACACAAGCTGCAATGATATTCAAAACAGTCTTGAATCATTTTGGGACCGAAAAAAGTATGCACCAATTGCAGTTCAACTTGATATAGAAGCGACTTCAGTTTAATTGACATTAATACATTATTATTGATACATAAATGAATTCATTAAGAAGATTTTAAAGCAAATCTATTAACATGCATTTTTATTCCAATGACTGACTTGGAGCCTTATACATGTTCTATCAAACTTTTTTATCTAAAGGCAACTACATCACTTTTATATCTGGACAACTACTTAGCCATCTCTCACAACCTTCATTCATGTTTCAAATAATTTGGATCAAAGTAAAATTCATCCACTCTGTTTACCTATATTTAAAAAAAGTTATATAATACTTATTAGTAGTATTATCACTTCTTCTTGCTGTGCCATTATTACTGATAATAATATTTGAATCATTTTAACAATATAGGCTTTATAACTGGAGAGACAATATGAGACTAGACATTTTAGCCATATTTTCTAGATCACTAAAATGGACAGCCTAAACAGTTAACCCAAAACTTCTCTCTCAAATCCAGTTCCAAGTGATTCATTAGAGATTGCACTGCATTAAGCAAAGATTACACTGAGAACTTTTTTAAGCCTGCTACTATCGTTGTTTTCTTAGTTTTGGAGGTTTGACCAAAGGAGTCAAAACATTGTTTGTAGTTAAAGGATGGAAATATGGTTGCACAAATACACAATTCCATTATAAAATTAGTATATGGATATGAAATATAGTATGAAAAACTCATAATGACCAAACCCACAACTGAAGAAGGTAAGGAAATAGACAGAAAAGACCATATTGAAAACACTATATATCCTTTAATTTGTAATTATCCTTTTCTATAAAAAAACAAAAGCTATTCTTTATTGGACAATGACTAATTATTATTCACAGTTAAACCTCATATCTAAAGGTCACTGCAATTTTTTTGCCATCTGTGAAACTGATTAGTAATCTGAATTACTTGCATAATGTAAAAAACACTGTTAATCCAAATTCCCTTATTATCTTTTATATCATTATTGCAAACTCAAACTTTGCTAAGGTTCAGTAAATATTCAGCTAACAATAAACAGTCTTATTAATTTATGTAAATATACTGGATGTTTTTTGCATTTTATTTGTAAATGTGGGTGCAAATTAATTTATCTTTGAAATTATATTAGATAATCAAAATTTCTGAGTAACATATATTCGGATTATCAATATTTTACATATATTAATACAATTCCACATAAGTCCAATTTAATTTCTTTATTAGCTATAATTTATCATTAAATTTTAATTGTGTTTTTTTGTTATTGTCATTAGATGTTATGAGAGAGTTTCTAATTAAATAAATACTTCTTATAATTTATTATTCTATCAAAGATTTTTTTTTTTTTTATTAACACAGAATAATTATCTTAAAACCGTGCATTATTTAATGTGCCATTATTTTCACAATAGATTGCATTCTAATTTATTGGCTTGAGTTTATTAAAATATTTCAAATATTTACAATTAAAATTGAGAAAGTCGTATGTAAAATAACACAAACAAAACACACTTAGAACAAACAAAAAATATAGCACAAGTATTGTAAATATATATATATATATATATATACAGGAGTTACTATTAAACCATTTTATAAAATAATAAATTCTATAAAATGGTTTAATAGTAACTCCTGTGAAAAGATTTATATGCTGGAACAAATTATTAAAGTGGTAAACTTAGTGCAATAATTCCAATTAAATTCTCTCTCTTTATTTTATCTTTTTGTCATTTAAATAATAATATTACACAAAACCATTTTTAATTATAGATAAGAACTATGACAATCATTTGTTCATTAACCTGCACAATGCTTATTGCATTAAATAATCATTATAGTGGTAAACACATGTATCCAAAAGGGCTGTTTAGAAAAAAATCACAAATGTCATCATCATCATCATTATCAACCATTATCAATCCACTGCAGGATGAAGGTCTCTCCAAGTTTAATCCATCTTCTCTGATCTTTAGCTTCTCTTCTCCACATCACCCCTGCACACTTTCTTATTTCATCCATCCATCTCACATGTGGTCTCTTTCTGGGTCTTTTACAATCTCTTGGAATCCAGTTTAAAATTTCAATTATCCATCTATTATCATCTCTTCTAACAATATGTCCAGCCCAACTCCACTTCAATCTTTTAATTTTTTCAATGAGGTCAGTAACACCTGTTTGTTCTCTTGCTCATACATTGCATTTACAATCTCTTCTTGTTACTCCCAACATACATCTCTTCATACTTCTTTGAGTGGTCTGAAGTCTCTGAATTGCTCTTCTATTAAGTGTCCAAGTCTCAGATCCATAAGTAAGAACTGGTAAAACACATTTGTTAAAAATCTTCTTTTTCAAACACATAGGCATATTTCCTTTTAGTATCAAGTTATTTCTACCAAAAGCACTCCAACCAAGTTTATTTCTATGATTAATTTCCTCCATTAGGTTTCCATCTGTATTAATAATCTGACCAAGGTATTTGTAACTGTTAACTTCTTCTAATTCATCATAATCAATCTTTATTTTCATATTTTGAGCAAATCGATTAAACATTACTTTAGTCTTTTTAACATTTATCTTTAGTCCTACTTTCCTACTTTCATCTGATAATTCCTGCAACTTTCCTGCAGATCTGAAGCATTATTTGCAAAAACAACTACATCATCTGCGAAATCTAAATGACTTAAATAATCACCATTTACTTTCACTCCTTTACTTTCCCATTTTAATCCACAAAATACTTCATGCAGCACTGCTGTAAAAAGTTTTGGAGATATGGAGTCACCTTGTCTTACACCTTTCTCAATGTTGACTTTCCCAGTGTCATTGTGTAATCTAATTGTTGCTGTTGCATTTTTATAAATATTCTTTAAAATATGACAATATCCTGGATCTATACCTTGATGATCTAATGCTTTAATCACTGAAGAAATGTTTATAGAATCAAATGCCTTTTCATAATCTACAAATCCTAAGCATAATGGCAACTCATATTCATTTGTCCTTTCTATAACTTCTCTCAATACCTGGATATGATCTACTGTACTAAAACCACTTTTAAATCCGGCTTGTTCTCTTGGTTGGTGGAAATCCAATGTTCTCTGTAGATGAGTAGTAATTATCTTGGTAAAAATTTTATATAAAACTGATAAAAGGATGATAGGTCTGTAATTTCTAATATCTTCTTTATCACCTTTTTTAAATATTAATATTATTACTGCATTCTTCCAATCATCCGGTACATCTTTATCATTTAGACATTTGGTATATAACTTTGCTAAAAAAATTTCTATTTCTTCACCTGCTTCATTTAATATATCAATTATAATTCCATCATTACCTGGAGCCTTTCCTTTCTTCATACATTTAATTGCATGTCTCACTTCTTCATTTAAAATTCTGGGCAATTTGGAAGATGTAATAGATATAGGAGGTACTTGTTCTTTATTACTATATAATTCTTGATAAAAATCTTCTACCAATTTCATGATGTCATCTCTCCTTTTAGTATTAATTCCATCTTTTTTTCTTATAGGAGATATAAATTTCCTACCAATACCAAAATGTTGTTTTACATTCTTAAGACTTTTATTTTCTTCTACAGCTTTCCTTGCTAGTTCACAGTTATACTTTCTTATATCATTTTCAACTCTTTTCCGCACCATTTTACAAAATTCGAGATATTCAATTCTTTTTAATGCATCATTTTTGTATACCTTCATATTCTTTCTTTTCTTCATAAATTCTCTAGTATCAGCAGAAATTTTATTGGTCAATTGCTGTTTCTACCAGCTATCTTTGTTGCAGTTTTCAAAAGTGTATCAGTTATTTTCATATTAATTTCATTCAAATCTGAATCATGTTCAAAATCTACTAATCACAAATGTATTATATATATAATCACAGAGATATATTTCTAATTTCAAAGTACTGGCTAAATTTTAATATAATGCACTCAAGTGTCCAAATTATCAATATAACACAGAAAATGAATCTTTTTTATTTATTTTCCAAGTACTTAAACATATGTTTCCATCAGGCAATAACACCCAGTAGGCATAAAATACAATTTAGCAGTAATGTCAACACAGCCTGATTATATTTAATATTATTTAGTACAAAACATATATATATATAATAAATAAAATGTTCGTTAATTAAAAACAAAATTGTAATTATAATTGAAATAATAAATTTAACGTTTTACAAACTATTACAAACAATCCTTAAATTTAAACCGTTAAATTTATTATTTCAATTATATATATATAAAGATTTTAACGGTAAATACAATATTATAGTTTAAATTCTTTTGTAGCGCTTTCGATTACGTGGTAATCCTCGTCAGATTTAACTGAATTTTAATTTTTTTTAAATTAATGTTATGTATATTTCCATAAGCTGTGTATGGCCGTATTTATATATTGTAATGGATGCTTAAAACACCATTACAAAGTTGAAATTTTATAGGGGTGAAGAAAATAAAATAAATTTTTATAAGTTCGGTTGTTTGTAAAACTAGATTAAAAGTTTTTTTTTTTGTTTATACAAATATATATGTATGTACATAGGAATTATATTTTAATACCACAGGTATATTTAGTTTTTACTTTTGAAAAAAAAAAAGAGAGAGATTAAGATTTTTTTATTTATTTATTTATGTAAAATTACATGGTATAAATAAATTGCTTTTCAGATTTAGGATTTAGATTGATACGAATAATTAATTAAAAAGAAAGAAAAGAAAAAGAAAAGAATTTTTCATTTGTCAATCCCTAGATCTTTAAAAGGCAATTTATTTTCTTTAATTAGATAGCTATTGATAGCTAGTTGAAGAATTTTATAAATTTTAATTTAAAAAAAAGTTTTGCAATTGGTTCACGTATAGGAGCTTCTTCTATAAAAGACTTGCTGAGGCTATTGTAATATACTTATGCCAACTCTGAGCTACAGTTGCACCAGCTCTGAAGATACTTGCACCAGCTCTGAAGATATTTGCACCAGCTCTGAAGATACTTGCACCAGCTCTGAAGATACTTGCACCAGCTCTGAAGATACTTGCACCAGCTCTGAAGATACTTGCACCAGCTCTGAAGATACTTGCACCAGCTCTGAAGATACTTGCACCAGCTCTGAAGATACTTGCACCAGCTCTGAAGATACTTGCACCAGCTCTGAAGATACTTGCACCAGCTCTGAAGATACTTGCTCAAACTATTCCTGCAAAAACTCTGAGAGAAGAATGATTCCTGCATATTCTGAAAGAAACCTGATCCTGCAATTATTCTATTTAGAATGAATACTAAACTTACCACAAAGATGTTTTCTCACATCATGATTTTCTAAGCTTTTCACCAAGACAGGTTTATGCTCCCTGTGTCTTCATTAATTGCCTATAATGCCATAAGAACCAACTACAAATAAACCACTAACCAACTCGTCCAAGCCTACCATCAGTGAATCCAGATCAACAGACCACACTCAACAAGCCTAGTGCCCTAGCATTTATCTTTTATTAAGGTACCTTACATTCTACAATCTAATTTGTGTTCTCTTTAAATATACATGTGTTTCAAATTTTTATTTTATTTTATGTAATTTGGTTTCTGTGTATTAGTTTTCTCTTAAACGAGTGCTAATTTCAAACTAGGCCTATAGGTTCTGTTTAAGTCTTAATAAGTAATATAGTATAGTCTTATTTGAAATCTCACATTCTTTTTTGTTATAGAGAACAGTTGGGATATTACAGATTATTTTAATTAGCTTCTGGCTTGTGACCCATTTAGTTATTAGTCCTACTTATGTCGAGAAACTATAATTATTTATAATAGATTTATGAAATATAATAGTCATTAGTTTTATTTCTTCAAGCTTCCAATTCGTTTATTAGGAGCACGTATGATCATTTTAACCCTTTCAATAGGTAGATCGTGAGCTCCTAGCCTGTCTCACTGTGAGGGAAATCAATTGATTGAAAGTAATAACTTTCAACACTCTATTTTGTCTTTTAATGTTAATGTTTCAGAACCTATCTTTGCATTTCTTCCGTTTCGACATAAGCTCTCAGAAATCTCATATACGAAGATTTATTCTTTCATAACTATGGGTTATAAGCAAGAAGCTAACTCCCCTTCTTTTACATGAGATCACTGAATACTTACTAGTACTTTCTACTACTGTTTGTATTTTGCACTCTTTCTGATATATCATGCACAGGAAATCGCTCTCTAAACCATATTAAAATATTTTAGTTTAATTTTGACAAATGTACAAGTAGTGCATTTTAAGTGGATTTTAAAGTTTATCTAGATTTATGTTTATTTAATTATACTACTAATGAAATATTTATTAATTTTTACTTAGTTGTTTGCTTTCTGTTACTACATTTCCAACCGTTGGAACGAAACGTAAGATCTCATTTGCTTAGTTGAGCTAGTCTGGTGCATTCAGGTTCGTATATCCTATCCACCCTTAAAATAAATGTCTAGTTCCAATTTTTGGATTAGTGGCACCCTTCTGGTCAGTATATGTGAAATCAAAATATTTTGTCTGGTACAATATATATATAAAATTACACACAATATAAATAACAACAATTCAGTGCAAATCCAAGTTATTTATTTATAATTGCTTAGCAATGACTAAAATATGTTCCCATTTTCAATATCTGGTCAGAAATATATAAAGGGAGTGTATGTTGAAACAATCACAAGTAAAAGCAAAATTTGAATAAATGGTTTAAATTTAATAAAAAGGCAGAGTAAATAACTAGTCTGCTTGACATTTTTTTGAAACACATTCCATCCCAATAAATCAATATGTATAAAAAATATCCAATACATTATGCTAACTGGAGTGTATCTACATTGAATTACTGCTATAAATATTGTGGACAGGAAGTTTTTCCAATTAACATTATGCATTACATATTTTCTATATATGTTGAATTATTATACAGGTGTATGATTAAAAAATGATATTAAAAGAAAATAGAGGAATTTGAACTTAGAATTTTCAATGTATATTTATCCTCCACTCCAACTCAAACAACCAATACATATGACCACACACATGTGAAAAAAATAATTGATTCCCAACATAGGTATTTATTTTGTATAGAACCAACACAAATCAGTTGAGCCAAATCATAGTCTCTCACACATATATACTATCAGTGCTTGTCTAATTAAAATAGCAATTCTTTAAAATTTAATGAACAGGCTTCAATCTTCTTAATATTCTGACAATTCAAATATCTATTTCATAGGAAAACTAACGATGAAATGGTCAAAGATCTTGGTGAATCAAATCCCATTATTTATTATAGCAAACATTCAGTAAACTGAATGAATAGGTTAAATACTAAAAAAAGTAAACTTTTATTCAACTATTTATAGTTCAAATTTAGACTGTTTAAACTGTAGTTTTAATTATATCTAAGTTAATTTAGATTTTGCTTTTATTTATGATTGTTTAAATATATACTGTCTATTATCTATAGCAAACTTGAAAGGTAGGAATTGCCTTTTGCTAGTCATTGTTAAGTTAAATTATAAATAAGTAGCTAAATTTGAACTGCATTGTTGTTATCAATATTTTGTATGGGTAATTCTCTAAATATTTTCCCACTTAATGTTATGATTTGGTTATTTTATATATAATTTCTAATTAATATTTCATTTACAAAGTAAAATTATTTTTAGTAGTTTTAAAAATATTTAATGCTAACTTTGAATTTTTATAATATATTAAAACTAATAGTTATTATATTTTGCAATCCAAATGCAAATTTAGTACCTAAGACACTGTACTTTATTATTATGATCCCGCATATTTTTTCCATTCGTTAAATTTTTACAATAAAATAATAATGATAGATTAAGCTTAAATCTATTCATTATTTATATAGAAATTTCAAATTTCTACTTTTTACATTTATTTTTTCGTGAAAAATCTGATTTACTTCAGAATCCGTAGTTTCTATTTCATACCATTCCAAAATTTAATCTCTCCCAATTGGAATTGAATGTCACATGACTTCCTGAGCAAACTAATGATTTGATTATTAATAATTTAAAATGACTAATTAAAACGCATTCAGAGCTATTTCTATTTCTTTTCATTCCATTTCTTTAACAAATATCAATTAGATTAAGTAATATAATTATCTATTTGATCTTTTTTTTTTTTTTACTTTTACAAGCGCTTATTAATAAAACAATTTCCAAATTAGCTAAATTTAATTCATAAAAACTAGATGATTGTTCAGCAAGCTTAAATATATTAAAATAAAAATGTAACCTATAAATCAAAAGTGACTTAGAATAATTGTCATTTATATTGATATCCAATTTCCCCAAACTAGACTTAAAAATTCTTTTTATAAAAAAATTGTAAAGAATTGTATGATTTTGTTGTACACCTTTCTCTATGTAGAACTTCTTTATTATTTTTCTAACTTTATTGATGATACAGCATTCTCATAAATTTTATTAATAATATCAATATAATCCTTTTCAAATGCCTCAATTTTTAAAGCTTTAATATGTATATATCTAATCAATAACTTAAGAATATTAAAATGGCTAGGAAGAAAAAAACTAGCGTAATAAAAGAAACTGAATAATTCAAAGCAACATTTGAAAAGACGGTCTTCCATTTTCATATAAATTATTTAAAAAAATTACTTTGAGTAAATGTTGAGTTCAATGATTAATAGAAAATATATTCAGTGAAAAGTTTATATATATCTCAAAATAAGATACTAAAATTCTATCTCAGTTAAGTATTGAAAAGTCAAAATGTAACAACGCAAAAGATGATCATTTAGAGGCCTAATGGTTTATGATTGATGAAGCAATTGGTTTACTGAAGGCAAAATAGTTGTACTTATGTGCGTATATATATTATATAAAGACATTAAAAAAGACTATTCTTTAATATTTATTTAGAAACTCGACATTCTTTCAATAGGTTAGCAACATTATAACAAATCTACAACATTGACAGTGTATTATTATTATTAAAATTAATTTTAAAGAGCAAACCCTGTTGTAATGCTTTTTAAATTACCCATAATAATGGCAGAGGTTCAGTCAATAATGAAAGCTCACTTGTCAAATTTTTAACAGCTTAAAAGTGTATTCCAATAAGTGTCACACTTTTAGTGAGTTTGTTTATATACTAATTTATTCAGAGGGTTTCACTATTTATTACATTTAAGAATTTCTATTCGAAGATGAGCTTCTATTTACCCTTTCACAACTGCAATTACTCTTAAGTGATGGAAGCTTGAAAGACTTTTTACAATAATAAGTGTAGAATGGAAGATAGAAAAGCAATTGCTTTTAAGAGAAAATAAGTATTTTACATTAAATGTGAAAATAGCTCTGAAAAGGAAATGCAGTGAAATTCATCAGGTAATATACTGTGTGAAGTGAAGCAGAGGGATAATGACCAACTCTACAGCTCAATTTTCAAACTACATCTTCTGTCATTTCCAATGCCTAAACTTCTTATGAATACCCAAACAATAAAATATTTGAGTATTATTATTTATTATACATAACAAATTTAAAAAAATAATTAATGGTACAATCATAACCAAATACATTATTAGAACAAATTGCAAGAAGATTTTAAAAAATTATTTTAAAATAAATTTTTAAAAATATGTTTAGCCTTTTTAACATCACTGTCAATCATTTTGCATGATAAAAGATGATGTATGTTTCACCTGATGTTGCATATTTAATCAGTAGTAAAAAATCATTTACATGCAATTAAAATTATTACTACAACAATAAAAAAATTATGAAAATATATATTCATAGGATATCAGTTTCTTGAGTAATGTTTAAATACTCAGGCAGCAGGTATAAAATAATAATTTCATTTAAATAAATTCAATTTTACATTATATTCATATGAAATTTAGTTTTGATTTTGTCAATCTACCACCAGAATGCATGGTATATTGTGAAGATTTGCAATATATCACATAAAGTGGCAAATTGAACTATCCAACTTATTACATAATATAAAATTAAATAATTCAGATCTATTTTAAATAAAAAAAAGAATGGGCTTTTATACATACATTTACAAACTACTTTGAATGAGTAAATAATATTTTTAATGTTTAAAAAGTGATTTTTAATGCTAAAACTGTAAAATATTTAAATAATGATTTCAGATTCTTATACTGTATATAAAATAAAAATAATAGAAAATTTCAATGTCTAAATTAGAATAATGTCTTCAACTAGATTTAAATACCAACAAAGGATAGAATGGTATTATTCTATCTTTTTATAGATAATTGATGTTTACATAGCTCAATGAAAGTTACAGTTATTGGCATTCTAATTACATTTAATTTAGCTGTGAATATTTATTATTAAAATAAAATAATATGTAAAAAAGAAATTTAAGTAATGCTTTTATGTAAACAGTACTAATCAAGCAAAAAGTAAAAAAATAACAAAGTAATCTAACTAAAAAGTAGAAAGAAAAGTGAATCTTGATTAATTTGCCATTTTTGAAAAATATCAGAAATCTTAAGAATCTAGATTCACCATAAAATGATTGAAAATTGCAGAAATATTATCATTTCATAAAAGCATTTGAGGCTCAAATAAATTATAACAATCACAAAGGCATCAAATGCTTTTATGAAATGACAATATTTCTACAATTTCCAATTGTTTTATAACAAGTGGAGATTTTTAGAATCTCTGATATTTTCCAAAAATGACATTAACCGAGAGTCAATTTTATTCTACATTTTAGTCAGATTATTTTGTTATTTTTTTTACCTTTTAATCACTAGTACTGTTTACATAAAATCACTATTTAAAAAACTTTTTAAAAAAATTATTTTATTTTTTAGTGAGAAATTTAAAAAAATCTGACAAAATTTATGATTTAATAATAAGATGTAAAAAATACCAATTAAGACAACAATGTAGATGTGATGCGGAAACTCCTGCACAAAAATAACTTTTATTCATTAATTTTTTTATCTTATCAAACTTTTTTTATTAAAAACAAAAATGGTTAAAACTAAAAAAAAAAACATCATTTAAATTTAATTTATTGATATACTACTTTTTTAGCCCCTAAAATTAAAATATGATCATAAAACTTTTATATTATTGGCAAAATATAATTAACAAATTATTTCACACTAATTATTATTGTGCCACTTGAAAAAAATTGATTAAGACAACAACACAGAAATGATGTAAAAACTCCTGAACAAAAATAACTTTTATTTATTAAATTTTTTGTCTTATCCAACTTTTTTCATTAGAAATAAAAAAATGGTTAAACTAAAAAAAATCTCAGTTGAAGCAAAATTTAAAAATGTGGACATACAGACAGAAACATGCAAGCCCAGAACAAGTTAATATAAAAGCAGATAATATGAAATTGATTTGTGAAAATAAATTGTTTATTTAAAAATCTAAAAGGAAAATTAAAATAGAAATCATTAAATAAAAACTTTAAAAAATTTTAAAGAGGGTAATACGCCCAATAGATTCAACACAGAAAGTTTTAATTTATTAGTAAAGTATAGTAATAATTAAATGCTCCCAATCTCCGAATATGTCAATTCTCAAAAGGTTTGAACTTAACTCAGACTTTAATGATATCAAGTGCATGAAAATAGCAGACATTTAGCTAAATAAAAAATCAGTAATTAACCAACCAATTTGACAAATAGCAAAATATTCAACTAAGATAAAATATACCAATATTTAAAAGTAGCTCATTTGGAAGAAGTAAATACAATATTTCTGTATAATGATAATGATACAGAGGCAAACTCTCCACACAGTAGTGCCCACTCAGTGCAAACCAGAGTAATCATTGGATGCAAGAAGGTTGGGCATAACATCACTATCTAGTGCCTACTTAACCAATATCCCTAGATTAGTTCTAGCTTGTGGATTTCAACAGTGAGGAGTTTTGGAAGTGAGATGGAGATTTAATGCATAAACCTTCTTGCATCCATTGACAATTCTGGCTTATATCGAGTGACATTATTGTATGAAGAGTTTTATCTATGTGTTAACAGCTTGTGTAGGCTTAAAGAATTGATGATCATGTGATGTTCAGTGATTTAATATAATGTGAGAAAATATAATTATAAAACAATTTTAAAAAAGCCAATAAAAAATAAACAAAAAACTATAAAGTATCAAACTAATATTGGAAGGAAAATTATTTCAGCACTTAAGAAAAAACAAGTCATGAATCTATTATTAAAAACAAAAATGATATAAACTATGTAGAATAAGTTTATAAAAAAAAAAAACAGTAATAAATACAACAAATTATATTTTAAATGAAAAAGTCAAATATGCATTTAAATCTATGAAAATTAAGTTTTCCAAGAAATGATGAAATTATCTAGACATTTTAAAATAAATTATAAAAATTTTTCACAATGTCTTACATACAATAGCCAAATGACTTGAAAAAAAATACTGGAATTTCAGATGTATTAGTTTTTCATAAGTTTTTTATATAATATTTAATAAGATCTATATAAATTATCTAACAAGAAATTTTTATCAATCTAACTCAAAAACTTGCAATAATTTAAAAGTGATTATAGGGTAATAGAATATAACCAATTACTAAAAAGAAATTATAAAACTAGCCAATCAGAAAGAAGTGCCTTTTTAAATTGGATTTGTACTTGAGAAGCCTTTTATGTTGATTTAAAATGGTAAATCATTATAACACAGACCTTGAATGCTGTCAAATTTAGAAAATAAAAATATCAATTATTTACAGGAAAGAATGGCTACATGAGAGGCTGATATAGTTTTTCCAAAACATTTGAAAAGATTTTAAAAAAGATTACAATGAACAGTTAAATAGAATAAAAGAATTACTAATACTTGAATCACCTTTTTTTAAATAATGAGGTTGTTTTGAAAATAACTAAAAGCTTCAGAAAAAAATATTAATTGACTACAATAAATATGAAAAAGTTAAAAACTATAAATATCTTAGTAAAATTATTGATGATATAACCTATAAAAATAATCACAGAATTAAATTTGATGAAATACTTTCAGACTAAAACAAATTGATATTAGAAGAAAACATATTTATGTGTTTGGAAACAAAATATAAAAACAAATGTGTCCTACGATATTTAGTTATGGATTTGAGACATGGACACTTTATAAAAAAGCAGTAGAATGACTTATAACACATAGCAACTTATCGAATTATATATCTTATAATTATAAAAAATGAATTAAAATTGAAACTACTGAGATAAATACAATGCCTTTCTAGTCTGAATCTGAATGATACTAACAGACCTAAAAAAACTACATATAAGAACGATGATATAAAAAAGTTGACTGATAGGATTCCCTTATAACATAAATCATAATAGTATTATACACAGTTCAAATTCTTTATACTCATTAAAATAGATCATTACTTTATGCAGAATTCAGTAACCATTAAATACTTTTAATATTTTCACGTTTTGCTTTTATGTGACTATGATGTTAGTATGAAATAAAAATTAGAGAATATTTAAATTTTATTTTAAAAGTGTACTTTAGAAACAAATAATAATGAGCACTGATGTTATAGTAATTTAATTTTATTAATATTAGCATATTGATTAATAGTATTTTATTAATATATACCCAAAGTATATTAAACTGTTATTAGACTTTATACAATATACTCGTTATGCTAGAAATTATCATCATTTTTTAAAATTAAATATGTTATGAAAGAGAAACTAAACATTTTTTTGAAGGGATAGCTATTTTATTATAATATCCTATTACATAATTTTAAGACCAATCATACAAAATATTTCCTTATATGATCTATTCATATTGTATAAAATATCTTAAAAATATTGATAACATATTTTTTGTTTCATTTTATAAGAAACTTTTCCTAAAACTTTTCTTAATTCATAAATTAAAAAAAAAAAAAAAAGTATATTTTTATTCCCTTTAAGTATTGCTATCGCCCCCCCCCCCCCGCTCCAATAAGAAAAAAGTGTAGATATTATTTGATTTAGATACTGTATAAAACTTTTATTTTGAAGAATATGAGTAGTATTTGAAATATGAATATACAGATAAAATATACTAATTATTTGACAGAAGAAAAATTATATTTTGCGTAATATCATCAATTAGGAACTGAAATAATTCAGCCATGCTTATCTGATAAAAGGTTATAGGTTTTCACTATTTTATAAATTTTATTGTGAATATATTTTATTGAGTAATGAGGGACAAATCATGTATGTTGATCAAAATATTAATTTAAAAATGAAAAGAAATTAAGAGTTCAAAAAGGAAACAAAAACTGATTCTAAAATTACTGACTATATTCATAAATATTTATTTATCTCAAATATTCAACATTTTATCTATAAGCCTATCACTTTACATACTTAATTATATATTTACTTTTATTGATCAGTCTATCAGACTGTTATTAACCTACACATATTTTATTTCTTTTTATATCTACCTGTTTATCTAAACCATTTCATTGAATTAAGAATTATCTTTTTAACTGCATATCTGTAATTATTATACTCATATATCTATATAATCGAATGTTATTTTATTTTTTATCGGATTATTATATGAGATATTATTTTATATCATCATCATCATCATCAGACTAATAATAATAATAATAATAATAATAATAATAATAATAATAATAATAATAATAATATCTTTATGAAGTATTATAACTTTATCCTTTTCGTTGCATTGCCAAATCCATATAATATTAATATCATTTACGTTTTTATTACTTTTACAATGCTTCATATAATTACAACCATCAATAATGGGTTGTAATTATATGAAACATTTTAAAACTAGTAAAGAACATGACGATGATGAAGTAAGTAGAAATAAAAAAAAAATTGTTTAATTGTTAAACTATTTAAAACACCTAAACTACTTACAATTTATTACTTTTTTCAAATTTTAGTTAAACTTTATTATTTATTTATTTATTTATTTATTCTTTAGAAATCTCTCAGCACATAATATAAATCTTCGAAATATACTATTAGTAATTTTGCAGATGAAAAAACATTTGAATAATAGAAATAAGCTATTACGTTTTTATTATTATTATACATACCACTTTATGTGTCATAAATAGCAAATGTCTGCAACAAACAAATTCAACTTACCTAAAAAAAAAAAAAAAAACATATATACATATTATTTATATATAAAATCCAAAAATAGATAAAGTAAGAATATATACATAAGCTTTAAATATAATTAAATAATTAAAATATATAAACTAATGCAATATCATCTGATATTTTCATCTTACTATGATATAAAAAAGCACATTTTCCTTTTTCTACTTTTGTAATGCCATGTATTCCATAATCATAGTAGAAAGAAGAAAATGCTTTTTCTAAAAAAAATTATGATAATAATTTAATGCTTTTTGAAATTATGAAAATAAAATATAATTTTTTTTCATGTCAACAGCAAGAATTACTGATAAAATTGATCTCAAATTTAAAAGTCTGTACAAATTAATCTTATATCTGTCTGAGTTTTAAAAATGTTAAACTTGATGGCTGATTACCAAAATAGCAGCTGTTTAAATTTGCTCAAATATCTGATGCTTTTATATTAAAAAATCAATGATAATGATAACATTTATTAAAGATAATTTTTTTAGAACTAGGGTGTGAAATCAATGTTTACTGTAAACTAACAGAGATTATTAAAAACTTTAGACAAAAAACAAAAACATAGAATAAAACAATAGTTAAATTATTTTGAAATGTAAATGTCATTTACGTAAACAAGTAAATGTTTTTTTATATCTTTTTATTATTGCAGGGAAATAAAGTCATATATCACTTGACTTAATTTAATAAGCTTGTATTACAAATATTATATAATGAGCATGCCAATGACTCTTAACAAGCTTTAATTTTATAGTTAACCATTAGATAAAGTGCTGGGCTTGACCTAGTATTTTAAATCTAATGCTGGAATATCCTAGTGCCTCACTGAAGAATGCCAAAAGTACAAAACCAGTCTGGGAATAGGGATATTCAGACAAACATGTTAAGAGCTATTGACATACTCATTATATAACATTTGTAATACAAGCTTATTAAATTAAGTCATATGATATATGACGTGATTTCCCTGCAATTATTGTTTTTGCTCTTAATGCTTTGGTAATTTTATATTGCTAAAGCTATTAATATATGGTGTATCTGAATTTGGGTCAAGCTCCTATTGCTATTTAAGTTAGATAGCTGGTTTTGAAGACATATGGGTATTGGAAAACTTCAGATTTTCTATTTAATAGTTAACCATTAGTTAAGGCTTTACTTCATTAGCATTTGAAATCAATTAATATATATATATGCTCTGTGCACAGATAATGAAGCTATTAAACATAAGTAAAATTATCAAAAGTTACAACCAAGTGCTTTGGGGACAGTTTACCATCCCATATTCATGGCTACTTGTGTTTAGTTAAGAACTAAACACAAGTAGCCATGAATATGGGACTATAAACTGTCCTGAAAGCACTTGATGATAACCTTTGATAATTTTACTTACATTTAATAGCTTCATTATCTGTGCACAGAGCACATATATATTAACCATTAAATAAAGTGCTGGGCTAAAGAATGCCAAAAGCATGAAACTGGTCAGAAAATATGGATATTCTGAAAAGCTTGTAAAGAGCTATTGACAGGCTCCTTATATAATTTTTTATTATTCATTTATATAATATTAATTTAAAATATAAAATTATTTCATTGTAAATTTTAAAAGGTTTTTTTAAAAAAAATATCTATTGTTTAAAAATTGTTTACAAGGGAAATTGGCTTTGGTGATATTTTAAATTTAAAGTGTTTGGAAATAAAAGTAAAGCTCTTGCTTCTTTTAATATAAAGTCATCATGTTAATACTTGTACATAATTTGTAATTAATAAAGCCTTATTTTATATAAAACATATAAAGTCTTCATTGTAAAAACATATTAAAATAAACCATGAATATAACTTTTAAAATCAGAATTTTTATTGTTTTATAAAGTTTATGATTCATGTAATTAAAATAGTTAATTTGTGAAGTTAATAAATTTATTTTTTTATAATGATGATTCAAATGCTTCTGTCTATTATAGGATATTACTGATTAAAATTTAAAAAAATTAATAAATAACATTAAATATTTTAAGTATTATTATAGAATGTCTGTATTATTATCATTGGTATAAAGAAATATTAGGAATGATAACAAATATATATATATTAAATTCACTTTTAATAAATAAAAGAACTTCAAAAATAGTATCATATTTTTTATACACTCACACATTTAATCACGTGAGACTTTGGTGAGTAATAACATTGATACCATTTTATGCTCTATAAATGATTGCATGAATTTAAATAATCACCTTTTATAAAAGAATGAGCTTGTTTATAATATGATGCAAATATTGCTTGATTTATCATAAAATAAATTTATTTGAAAGGCAGTTAAATTCACTTTTTCTATTATATCAAGTTATACCTTTTATCACATAAAGTTTAAAACATTGTTTATATTTCAAGGGCCATGTTTCTTTAAAATTATAAACCAAAATTAGCATAAAGTCATGAAGATTCAATTTATGTTTATCAATGTTAAAAAAGAGTTGAAGTATAGAATGTTTTCTTTTTGGAAATTTATTTAGAAGATGTGAGATATGATAGATAACAACAAGAATAGTATCATTATAGGTCTCCAAGTTTAGTTCATAATAATGCTTTGAATAGTAAGTATACAAGAATACATAAATCTCTCACCATGATCTTACTTGATTGGTTATAGAACACATAAAAAAGGTTTCAATCATGAGGATTTGTATTTTCAAATATGATATTGGATAGTTACATTAATCATTTG
Organism: Epiperipatus broadwayi; assembly: GCA_028023455.1. NCBI lineage: Eukaryota > Metazoa > Onychophora > Udeonychophora > Euonychophora > Peripatidae > Epiperipatus > Epiperipatus broadwayi. The sequence continues at coordinate 310,906 of JAQFVV010012896.1, forward strand.
ATAATCTTTATTACCTGATGTTATTGAATAATATCATTCTAGAACAATTTTTTTTTAAATGTCATTAAAAAAATATTATTTATAATTAAATTAATCATAGGAGCTTAAAGTATTTATTATTAAAACAGATTCAATAAAGAATTTACAATAAAGGCCAATAAAGATGCATAGTTGTCATAACATAAGCAAGATATATATGATAAAGTGTTTTAGTCATTAATTTACATCCAACTATGCTGTCATACTATTCACACATATTTACAACACATTAATCATACAATACAGAAATTCAGCATATTTATATAATGTGAGTATTTAAAAAAGTATTACAGAAATTATGGTATTCATAATAATAATTAAAATTTGATGTCATCATAAGACAAATTAAAGTTATAAATAACTTCCATATCATATAAGGCACACAATTTTAATTTAAAATGTGCAGGAATATATTTATTTTGTTTATTTATTTTTTTATTATTGTAGTTGTTTTGTTATTTTAACTTATAATTTTAGTTAATAAATATTATTTGGTTATTAACTGTTAGCTTTGTAAGATTGTATTTACTTAGAGTCAAATTGAGGTCTTATTAATAAGGAACTATGTTTAAACAAACTTCTTAGTTTATTTTTGGAAAAAATATAGTGTGCAATTTCCTTGATGAATAAAAGCTTTGAAGTGAATAAGTTTGCAAAAAGTACACTATAAATAGGTAAGATTGTTCAATGTAATTTTATTTTATTGTTTATTATTTTTAAATATGTCAGGTAAACTGATACATCCTACCTAATGGGGTAGGTATAACAATATGTCACTGTAGACAAACATATTTTATTTTAAGATTATATCTTTAACTGGTGGTCTGCAATGTGTAATGTTTAAAATTATTTAACACTTATTGTAATTACATGTTCAATGCTAATTTAACAGTTAATTAGTCAAGCACCTGCTTACTTAAAAAATAATCTTAAACTGATATGTCAAATACTGGTTAAAAAAACAAGTATCCATTATTTTTTGTGGTACTTTCTTTTTACATCTAATTACTTTTTTAAATGGATTAAATGGGAAAAATATAATCTCTTTAAAATTTATTATATATATATAGCAGAAGAAAAAATATTACAATATATATATATATTGTAGCCATGTGGCTACATTACTGTATTAAAAATAAACAGATAATTGACAATGTGCTCCATCAATTTAGCATGAATTAATTCATGTGGAAAATAATGTTTAATTTTTCCATATAAGTGTTCTTCAACCACCTCTTACGAGGCATCTCATCGACATCTGATGTCACTCTAACTCTGCTAGTTCTTATGCTAAAATATTCGTTTGACAAGTATTGATTAGGTTTTTAAAAGTTCTGTAAGATGGTGCCCTCTTCCGAATTATTTTACAAGTAAAAAATCAAAAAAACCACATTTTAAACTAAACAAAGAAAGAACCTTGTCAGTAATTGGTTGTCAGCCAGCTCTCAGCCAAAAAAGACATTCTGATTGGCTGGAAAAAACAAAGAAACTGCCTGATCAAAGAAAATAAAGAAAAACGCTGAGATTTTCATTTCGAATGCAATTTAAGTATTAAAAAAATATAATTTGAGAAATTAAACTAGTTTTTTAAAAAATATACCAAAAAAACAAAATTATTTTCGAAAAATATTGAAGATTTTAGTAAAAATATTTAAGATTTAGCAAAAAGAAATCTTTACTTTCAATAACGTAAAATTGAAAAAAAGCGTTTGCGTCAGTACTTTTTTGTTTAGACATTCGCTTTATATTTGCCGAAATTGAATATAATTTATAATAAATAAATAGCAATTTATTTTTGAAAGAACTTTTGTTCTCTTTCATAACCTGAAAAATTAGTAATATACTTTTTATAAACGTATCTGAGTTGAATTTAATATTATAGGCGAATATGTTTTAACAATAGGCTTTGTCTTCAGTTTGTGAGTTGGCCAATTAAAAGATTTGATTTTTACCTCATACAACCAATAATATAATTAGTGGTTTAAGGGTTAATAATAATAATGGATATTCAATTAATTTAAATATTTTATGTATTACATAATAATGTGAAAATTTTCAGATATGTTAAACATAAGTTTTTATTTAAAAAGTATAAAGTTATAAAGGGTATGTAAAAAAGAGAGAATTACAATCAGATAAATAAATTCTTTTGTTTTCCCTCTTCAATAATTTTACTTATTTTCCAATTTCATTTATAGTTTTAAAAATTAATGAGAGAAAAAAATTTATCTTCAGTAAATTATTTAAAATTTTTATTATTTTAACATTAAGAAAGATAAAGTAAATAAAAAGATATATATATATGTGTAAAGTTATATATATATATATATAACTATTAACAAGATCATAATCTTTATTTTCATTAAGCAAGGGGTTTTTTTTGGATTCTTTGTCTCTTTCCAAGAGAAAAAAAAGCAGTGTAATTAATCTGATTGTCTTTTCTTTTTGGCTAGAAAAAAACTTTTTAATTAAAAAGGAATGTCAAAAAACTATGATTTTAATTTAAGTTTTTGACTTGTTATTCAATCTCATTGTTGGAGGAAGAAATATCTGAACAATTGTTTTTGTCAAAATTGATCTAATTGGTTACTATCAAATTTTGTTATATAGAAGATAGGATTGTAATTGGATGAAGAAAGAATTGTTGAAAAATAAAGATATGTGTCAAACAGTTTACCTCAGTGCCTTTTAAGAAGCAAGCATACCCAAGACAGCTATTGAAAAAGATAGTCTGTTCTAAGCCAGCTGCTGAAGAAGACAGTAGGAAAAAAAAATCTAATCAAACTATTAAAAAAAACTATAGGATAATTTAGTTATATACATCCCACTATAATTTTTAAAAAACAGTTTTCAAGAATGAAAACAACCATGTCTCTAAGTTCAGATAAATACTAAACATCATATATATATATAATAAAGAAGATAAACATCATATATATATATAATAAAGAAGATATCACTGAAGTAATCTATAACATTGTCTCCAACCAAGAGCATGAGTGTCTCTCTATATTAGTCTGATCTGAAATTTTGTGAAAAGAAAATGGATAAAAATATTATTTACTGGCCTGAAATCTTGTATTGGCAAGTAGAGAGAACTGTATACAGTAACCTGTAAGTGAGAATACTTCAAGAAGATATCTTACATGGAAACACTGAAGATTATAAATGCAAAGAACTACCAAGAAAATTAAACCCATAGTAAAAGAAATTTTTTGTTTACATGCACATTATACTCTCATGTAGAAATATATTTTTTAATTAGAAATTAATAATTATAGTAGGACAATATTTTGTTGTAAAACATTTTTTATTCATGTGACTTTTTCTTTTCAAAATTATAAAGAGTTTTTAAGCAATTTCATTTTATTAAATTTAATATAATTTTTTGAAACATATTTTTTTGTTGTATGCCACCACCCAACCCCCAATTTATATACAAAGAGTTAAACAAATTTAACTCCTTATCTTTGATTAAAAGATTGTTTTCCAACTTTTGTTATTTATTAGAAAATAATTTAATGAAAATGAAAGTTAATTAATTAAAGGAATAAAATCAGCTGGTTAGTTTTTTTATTTATGAAATTATATTTTTTGATAAGAATGTATAAATTTAAATTATCATATCTAATTTTAAATTTGGTTTATTTATTATTAATCAGTTAGTTTGTTACATAATTGTTTAAAAAAATGCTCTAGTGTTAATGTCTTTAATCCTCCGATTATCTGTTCCATGAATAATCAGTTAGTTTGTTACATAATTGTTTAAAAAATGCTCTAGTGTTAATGTCTTTAATCCTCCGATTATCTGTTCCATGAATTGTCAGTTGGCATGTGACTTGCTTTCAATGTAGCTTAGAGTTTGAGAGATTGTTTTAAAATTATCCCAGTAAAGTTATTTTAAAGTAAATTAGAATACACTGTTATATTTATTTATGTCTTATTCACAATAACAGTTCATAGAGTTCTTGCTCCCTGAGCTAGATTAGTGCCTAACAGTTAATTATATGGCTATATAAGTTTATGTTTGTGTTTGGACATCTAGATTATAATTGTGGATGGTGCAAAGTTATTGCCTTTAAAGTCCATTAACTGCATTCTGTTTTTCATTAGAAATTATTTTTTATAGTTGGCCAGTAAATTAATAGTACTATGTGGGTGAAGCAGTGATGCTGATCAGCAAATTATTCTATCTCTGCATAATGTTTTTATTATTATTAGTGATGTATTATCCCTTAAGTATGTGCATCCAACTAATTATATTATATTCTAACCCGAGTTTGGCAGTCTCTAGATGAGTAACCTGTTATATAGTGTACCACTTTTAAATCCAATCACAAGGTCGAGTGCTGATTTTATGATTAGTTAATGATTTTTGATAAGTTAAAGATTATTATCTTTCTCTATTTCTGGGTAATCTATAGTTTATAACATCAGATTAGTATAACTACTTACTATATGGTTAGTCCATGCTGATTCTTATGCTCGTCTGTTTGCTCAATGTTCATTGTTTTTGATTATTCAATATGACTATTTGTGATTGAGTGGGGGATTGTGATATGGTTACCTATTTGCCCATATGTCACCCTCCATATTACCGTTAGCTTTCTGTATCCATATATATATACACATGACTTCAATAACATTTTACAATGTAAATCAAAATTGTACCTTTAAAAAAGTGAAAGTGATTTTTAATACCTTAATTGCAATTAGATGTAAATACTATTGCAATTAAGTTTTTTGCAATAAAAGTAATCAGGAATCAGTGATTTAACATTAATCAGAATGAGATGAAAAAGTGTCAAATAAAATTTAATTTTAGTCTAAAAATCAGATACATTAAGTTTAATATCTTTTAATTACTAAATTATCTTAAATATTTATATATTTTTTGTTTCATTCGATCATAGCTATACGCATAACTATAGATCACTAATTTTATAAATAAAACATTAGATTAAAATAATCCGTATAAATATTTTATTATAATCTAACAATTACTGATTCTTTCATTCATCTAACATTTATTTTATAATATCCACGTTAATGTTTTAAGAAAAGAAAAAAAAAAAAAAATCAATTTATATAAATCTCAAATGTTTTTTATAAAAACTCAATTTAAATAATTGGAAAGAAAACATTACCTAGACATACTTTTAGTCGTTAGTTAAATGTTTGATGTTAAATAAATAATCCCTATGACTTTCTTTACTTTTCTCGATCTAAAGGCAACTGGGAGTATCCCGATCTGATAATTAGGACGAATTTCTGGAAAATTAAAGAGAGAAAACTTAAAATGCACATTTAATATTTACTTTGGAAAGCAAAGGAAAATTTATATTTTTGAGTAATTGTGTATATATATTTAAACGTGAAGAATCTAAAACGAGTGTTTAGAAAATCATCAGGGAGATTAAATTCACTATGTATATATTTATACATTTTACTTTATACATCTGCTTTTATTTATTTTATTTTTGATATATATATACTTTTATGCTGAATAAAATTAAAACTTGGTAGGATATTATTTATAAAATGACTACTTTAGATAATTATTTATGCAGTAAATATATAGAACAAAAGTACATGCATGCATATGATTGTGCATAACAAATATTAAATTTTTAAAAATATTTTACAAGAGAATAAAAAGGACTATTTTTTCACAAATAACGTTTATTTTAAATAGAATAAATGTGTGTATATAACATAATTAATGGTAACAATATATTATATTAAAGAAATGAAATCTATGATATATATAAACCAGAGTATTGAACAGTTCCCTCCTGAGTTCATTATGAAATAATATATATATATATCATATTATTATTATTATTATTACTATTATTATTATTATTTGCGGGATATTCCGTGTAGTGAAAAAGCTAAATGCTGACGTTTCAGCACAATATCAAGTACCTTCCTCAGAGCGTCCTCTTTCTCAAATCATAAAAAAGCGTGAGATTTAAAATCGTTTTTATCGTTTTTTTTCTCCTCATATTTATATTCTATTGGTTGAGAAGTTTTAAAATTTATTTTCTCTTCCAATAGCTTCTTCCAAATGTTGTTAATCTTCTTTAATTGACACCTTTCATATATATATATAATGCAACATATGGTCAGCTTATTGCAGATATGACATTATTTAAAATTGAATACATTATAAGAATGATTATCAATTTTCCAATATGTTGTCCAGATGTTATAATTCTGTAAGGTTGTGGGATTTTGTATCAAATATTGATTGTGGTATGCAGTATAAAGTCGATGTACACTTAGCATTATGTTTAGACATGCACATTAAAACAAAAATGAATAAGATTCGATGTGCTATTCAAATAACACATTATATATGAAAGAGTAATTTTATCATAAGAATAATAGTCATGTTTATGTTAGCTTATATCCATTTCTTTTAAATGATTTAGATTAGTTAGTAATGATTTATAGATATATTAAACAACCTCCATACTTCCATATTCTTTTTAAATTCGTACAAATAAAAATAGAACAAAAGACAAATGATCCCAAAGATGAATAAATAAATAGAAAAATAAATATGATTTATATTAATATTTGTAGATTGTCTTTTGAAATTATTGAAATATGTAATATTTTTATTTTAAAATATTTGTTAATATTATTCTATAATTTAAAATATTTTATTTCCAAAGAATGCTGTGATATATTTAAAAATATATTCTTGCATGTGAATAGATATATGGAACAGTCTAAATAATGTAAATTTATGTCTAAGATAGAATTTTGAGTAGAAATTGATACATTTATTATGTTATTATGGTAAAATGACCTAAAACAGGACATTAACAGCACTTCCAAATAGAAAGGAATAAATTGGATTACTTATCTTCCATTCATTTTTATCCTAGCCTTGTATTACACACTCTTGTATTTAAATTCAGACATTATTTAGTAGTAAGTACTTTGATGCTAAACTCATCCAAATATTTGTTTTGGAAGCAATGACCTTCCAGGATTATCCTATACAAATAACATCTTTGAGGCATCATGATAAAATAGAAATGCATAAATTAATGGAAAACAATGTGTCTAAAGAATACACAATTGCATTCTTATTTGGATAAACTACTTAATGTGAGGATGAAATAAACTTATTTTAAAAAATAACTTATTATACAACCCCTGCACAAAATACCTTGCATTACCTTTGGATTTCTTCAAAGTGAATATGCTACAGGAATTATTTCATGCTTACATCATTTAAAAATCTACTAAAAAACAAAGGCACCATGAGAATTGATTCTGTGAAAAAGAAAAGACTTTCCAAGAACTTTTGTTTATTATTATCTTCATCATCATCATCATCATCATTATTATTATTATTATTATTATTATTATTATTATTATTATTATTATTATTATTATTATTATTATTATTATCCTTCTCCTTCTTCTTTTTCTTCTCTTCTTCCTCCTCTTGTTCTTCTTTTTTTTCTTGCACCATTATTGTTTAACATTTATATTGATGATTTGGAAGAGAGTTTGGAATTTTCATAAATTTTTGTTATGCAGATGATTGCAAAATTTTTAGGAATATCAACTCAATTAATGATTGTGTATTACTACAAAAATATATTAATAATTTGTGAAATGATGTAGAGATAATAAAATGGATATTAATATGGATAAATTTTCAACAGTTTATTATTCCCCAAAATCTGAAATGATAATTTATCCTTATTATATTGAATATCATAATATAAATGCATTGATATTCATAACAATGACATTATTTTTGCAAGCAATGGATCATTTCATCATCATATTGAAAATGTTGTAAATAAAGCTTTTAAAATTATAGGTGCAATTTTAAATTATGGTAGACAATTTACTTCTTCTGCCAAATATAAATTATTTTCTCTCTTTGGTTTTGCCTACTTTAGAATACGGATATGTTGTTTGGAATGGCAGTTCCAAATGAGATATAAAAATTCAATTGGTTTATGATAAATTTTCCAAGTATATTAAGCTAAATGACCATTATCTATTCATATCCATTAGAAGAAGCAGATGAAAAAATAGAAAACAAATTGCAAAGAAAGATGTACCAGATAATTAGAAGAATTCAGTATTAATATTTAAAAAATGTAATAAAGAAGATATTAGAAAGTAAAGATTTATCAGTTTGTACAAAATTTTTATCAAGATAATTACAACTTGTCTATAGAGAATTTTGAATTACAACCAACCAAAAGTACAAGCTGGATTTAAATGTGTTTTTAGTACATTGAATTATATCCAAGTAATGAGAGAAGTTATAGAAAGGACCAATAAAATGAGTTGCCCTTGTGCTTTGGATTTTTAGATTATGAAAATATGTTTGATTCTATAAGCATTTCTTCAGTGATTAATGCAAAGACCAAAAATATTGTCATATTCTAAAGAATATTTATAAAAATGTAACAGCAATAATTATGTTATGTACTAATACTAGGAATGTTAACATTGAAAAAAATATAAGACAGAGTGACTCCATATCTCCAAAACTTTTTACATCAGTTCTGAGAGAAGTATTTTGTGGTTTAAAATAAAAAATTAAAGGAATAAAAATTAATGGAAATTATTTAAGTCATTTATATTTTGCAGATGATGTAGTTGATTTTGTAAATAATGCTTTAGAGTTCCAAAAAATGCTGCAACAATTGTCAGATAAAAGTAAGACAATAGGACTAAAAGTAAACAATAAATAATCTAAAATAATGCTCAATGAATTTTCTCAGAGATGAAAATAAAGATTGATAATGATGAGTTAGAAAAACTTAATAACCATAAATACTTTGGTCAGATTAGTATTACAAGTGGAAATGTAATGAATGAAATTAATAATAGAATTAAATTTGGTTGGAGTGCTTTTAGTAGAAATAGCTAAATATTAAATGAAATATTTGTATGTGTTAGAAAAGGAAAAAAATTTAATAAATGTGTTTTAACAGTTCTTACTTATGGATCTGAGACTTGGACACTTAACAGAAAAGCAATACAGAGACTTCAAACCACTCAAAGAAGTATGAAGAGAAACATGTTAGGAGTAACAAGAAGAGTTCAAAAATAAAAGCATGGATAAGAGAACAAATAAATGTTACTGACATCATTGAAAGAATTAAAAGCTTGAAGTGGAGTTGGGCTGGATATATTTCTAGAAAAGATGAGGTGAAATCTTAAACTGGATTCCAAGAGATTGCAAAAAATCCAGAAAGTGAACACATGTGAGATGAATGGATGAAATAAGGAAGTGTGAAGGGATGATGTGGAGAAAAGAGGCTAGAGATCAGAGAAGATGGATTAACCTTGGAGAAGTCTTCATCCTGCATTTGATTGATAATGTTTGTCACTATCTTATTGAAACAAAACATGCATCAGAAATTGTTGTTAATTTCCAACTGCATAAATGGAACATTCCTCTTTGCTTGTGACTGTTAAGTAAATAACAATACTTGTATTTAAATGTTAATAAAGACTTTTATACATGATATCTAAAACATTGACCATTTAGTTCATAATATTAACTCTTTTGTGATTCATTTATAACAAAAGTGTAATTCAAAAATAAAATCTAAATGTTACTATGTGTAAAATACCCTATTATTATTGTTCATGTATATTAAATTTTCATACATTTTTCAAGTGCCTTAAAAAATTAATTCTTTCCTTTTTTATAACCTAAAGCCAAGTGCACTTTCAGTGACAGAAAGCTCACTCAATTTTAAGTTGTAAAGAAGTAAAAAGCCACTTCATTATGCAAATAAACAAACATATGCAAATTTGAATTACAAAAGGGAAAAAATCTATTTTCATGTATATGTAAAATAATGAACAAGGTTATTAAGATGTTACTGAAAGGCATTTTTATGTTAAAAATATATTTGTTGTTAAATAGGTATATTAATATATGTATCAATATTATATACATTAAAACAGAGAATAATATATAAATTTAATTAAAAAACAAAACAAATATATTTCCCATGCATTAGAATCATATTCATGGATAAATTATAAATAATAATAAATTATAATTATAAATAAAAACTTTTTACCATTATTATTTGTTTATATATTTATTTTACTTATTTCAATGCTAGTAGTTAATGCATAAAAACTATATTTGTTTTTTTTTTTTTTTTTTTTTTTTTTAAATTAAGTTTAAACTTTATTTCCATTCTTTTCTTCCTCCTTTGTTTTTGCTATCTTCATATAAAATATTGAATTTCAAAAATCTTACACTTTTCAGCAAAAAAAAACTTTTATTATAGATTACAGTTTCAACTATACCATGCAGCCTTCATCATATAGATAAAGTTAAAAGAATAGAATAAGATCTGATGAAGACTGCATGATACAATTGAAACTGTAATCTATAATAAAAGTTTTTTTGCTGAAAAGTATAAGATTTTTGAAATTCTTTATTTCCATGTAATAGTGACTTCATATTTTTACATTACTAACAATAGTGGCAGAGACTTGTTTTAATCTAATGTATAAAACTATCAAAATTATAATTTCAACTATGATATAAGCATAACCAATTAAAAATGGTATAATAAATTAAAATGGCATTAAACAGTATACACTTTACTAGATAAATATATTACAGTTGGCAATGTCAGATTTAATTTGATTGTTTGCCAAGTTATATCATAGTTAAAATGATTCTAGACAATTTCTTGAAAATTCCCAGTTTGATTTCAATATTAATATCTACAAAGTCTATAAAAACTGCTAATTAATATATGAATATATAATATTTAAAAATATATAGTCATAAATATAATGTAAATACATCAACAGTGAAGTTAACAATAATATATTTGTTATTAAATAACCTATTTAAGTGTTATTTAGTTTTGTTTGATTGATAATTAGATATACAAATTTCTGCAATATTTTAATGATGTTTTGCACAGCGCGGAGAGATCTTTGATTTCATTACATTTTATATTTAGGCCTTATATTTTCAAATATTTATAAAAATAAAAAAAAAACGTCAATATCTGCAAGTCAATTAAAATAAATATTTAATGATTTTATCATGAAAATAATAATTTGAGTCAGCTTCAGTTATTTTTGTTTACATTTATGATGAATAAAATATCATTCTGACAAATAGTATTGTCTAAACTTGTCTCCCATTTAAAACATGACAGTCAAAGAGGAACTCATTTTCTTTGATTAAAATTACATATTTGAGTTTCTGTGATATTTTAATATTATTTAGAGCAGAATTTGAGAGATCTTTGCTTTAAACGTAATTTTGATAAGTTATATATTCAGAAATACATTATTAATTATGCATAAGTAATCTCCTTAGAAAGATTATTAAATAAGACTATTCCGTGGTCTGTTAAAATTGATAAATAGATCTATTAAAAAATTTGTTTAAAATGAGCTTTTATAATGAGCAGGAACTTGGTCAATTAGAGACAGAACAAAACATTTTGTAGTTCTAGGATTGTGGATTTAAAAGAGGGGAAAATATAACTTATAAAAAAACAATTCTAAAAGAAAAAGTTTATTTTAAAAAAATTAAAACATCAAAGTACAGTAAATTGATTTACACATATACTATGTAAAGATATTTATAGGGGATTTGACCACAGACTTTCAAGCTTCGTTCAGCGACTTACTCTGTCTTATACAACCATACACATGTAAAAAAAAAATCTCCAATATAGGTATTTCGTCTTCAACCATCACTCATCAGTTGATCCAGATCATCATCTTCCATGCATATATATATAATCAGAGTTCGGTTTATATTATAATTATGATAGCAAATCTTCATACTCTAATGGACAGCCTTCAATCTTCTCCACCCTATAACTCTTCAGTCATCCATATTATTGAAAATCTGGTGATAGAATGTTCAAAACCCTAATTGATGCCCACATGTATAGCACCTTGTCCATTTAAATACACAAAAGAGGGATGGACAATATACATACAGGCTGTATCTGTAAAGATAACTAATAAAAAAGCCTTTAAAGATCCAGCAGAGCAAATGTCTCATAGTTCCTCATAAGGAAACAACATTATTTGTCAGTTTGCAAATGACAAACAGTAAGAGTTTCAATAATTTTTATCTTTATTTCTTCATTTAATAAATAATAGCTATCTATCAATTTACCAACCAATTTTGGATAGATACTTGGATCCTACAATTACTTGAAAAACATTAAACTGATTAAAACTTGAATAAAATTTCAAATTTGCTCAGCATTAATTTAAACACAAATCAAAGAGAAAGACATCTGAATCCGTTACTGTTAAATCATAAATTCATTCCATGTATTGGCAGGAAGATAAATGCATTTATAAATGTATAAAGAATAAAATTAAGTTTAAAAAGAATGGAAAGATGAAGATAAAAATAAAAGGTTTTGTTTTCAACGGTCTTAAGGAAGAAGGCAGTTATGAATACTGAATTCGCAAAAACAGGATGACATGAAGAAAATTCTTTTGCCATTATATACAGAACCAAATCAATTTGTAGATTACAAATAATAATGAAGTCTGTATAAGTGAACAAAATAATAGATTCATTTCATCACGTGAATATTTTTATTATTACATCAAAATTGTATTATTTTTTCCGTCTCTTATTACAAAACACAACATTCTCTAGAATATAGAAATAAAACGCAGCATCTGCTTTAGAAAACAATGTAGTAGAAAAATTTATTTCTATTTAAATAAAACTATTAAGATAAAAAATATATATAAAAAATAAAATCAAAAAACACAAACCAAGAACAAATGTTTAAAAAATTGGAAAGAGAAATCCAATATTGATGCATTTAAATTTCCTAATAAAGTTAGATTTTCAATTGAAACCATATATATAAATACATGTAGATGGGTATGTATTAAAAAAAAAACATATTAAATTTTTTGTCTGTTTATACACAATATACATATATGTCTGCACACATAATCATACCCATGTTAAGTTACATAGTAAAATAATAAACAACCACTTGTAAATGAATATGGACATTCTAACTCTAACAACAGCAACAAAAAAAATGGAAGGAGAGAGAGAAAAAAACTGCTATAAAGATGAGTTTTTTGATGGCCGTATAAATCAATGTGAGAAACATGAATATGTTGAAATACAAAAAGAAAAGTGGGCTATTTTTCTATTTACTTGATAATTTGGGATGTTGTCTTATAATTTATTCAACAGAAAACATTTCTTTCTGAAATATTACTACACCATGTCAAATTGTAATCCTCAAATGTATTCCATTTTCTGCAGTATCTTCCCAATGAAAACCATTTGGTACTCCTTTATCTTTATGATAATGCTTGTAATATTTTCTAGGTCAAATCCTTGCATAAAACCAATGGTCATATTCATCATAAAATACTTTTATAGAAAGCCCTCTATTGTTTATTTACATTACATGTCTGAAACAATGATGTTGTGACTATAATAGCAGGCTCTACAAATCCATCCAGTAATCTAAAGAATATGTTGATTGGTTTTATAGTATTTTCATTGTATTTTTAAAATTTAATGTGGAATCCTCTAATTTCTTTATTTTGTGCTTATAGAGTGTCCAAGTTTTACTTCCATATAATAAATTAGGTAAAATAACAGCTATATACAGATAACAATGGCAGTGGTTACTTTTCTGTGATAAAATTTTCTATCTTTCAACTTGTTAAATGAGTAGATAAAATGGACATATCATTAAAATTCATTATTCCAAACTTTGTATCATTGTTGAAAGGATGGAAATAGAAGAGAGAGTCATTGCTGGATTTAATAGGATTGTGATATTATTTTCCAGGTCCATATGATACTTTAACATCTTGAATCAAAACTATTGACTGTTTTTATCTTCTTTATAGTTTTAATCTACCAATTTATACTGTATCTCACCATCTAAGTTATTATTTCTACTTATAAAACTTCCATGACATTTAAATTTGTTGAGTACATTAACCATCCAAACTAAAGGTTGTTGAGAATTTTTCTTCCATCACTGGCTGATAAAATATTTGTATTTTTTATGAACATTAATTAATAAATTAAAAGTTTAATATATATTGCATTTAAAACATTAAGTTCATTCTGTAAATCTTTTTTTGAACTGACAAAAATAGCACAGACATATGGATACTGTAAATCCAGAATATATTAAGATGAAGTTCTTAAAATCACTTTTATTTCTTTTAAATTAAAATTTCCACATTCAAATCTATAATATAGCTTTATCTTTGTTTCATTAAGCTGCCTAATCTCAATTCTCAAGCCCACTGTTCATAAGAATTGAAACAATGGTGAAATTAGTTTTATTTCAAATGCTTCAGATCCTCCACTTGTAATAATAACACCTCTCATTTTTTATTTGGAATTTGTGTAATACAAATAAATTTTGGTGGACAACCAACTACTTTTAAACAGTACCATAGACCTGTCATATTTACTGAATCAAGTGCTCTGACCAAATCAATAGGAAAAACATATAAGTGCATTCCATTGTTCCTGACATGGTTTTTTGCATTTGCCTGGTGCAAAAAAAATCATATCTATAGTGTTTTTGATTATTCAAAATCATATTGAGTCTCTGTTAACACTTTATTTATGACTGAAATAATGTATTCAACAAAATATTATAATTTTTCTATAATAGATAATAATGATATTTGACAATAATTACTACAGTCTTGACAATTCCCATTGTTTTTAAAATTTTCAGTAATAAAATCATCCTTATGATTGTGTTATACAACTTTAGAGGTCTATGTATTTCTAAAACATTCCAATATTTTTGAAGCTATCATATTCCCATTACATTTTGAAATTTCTTAATGTATTTCCTTTGGATCTGCAATCTTTCCATTTTTAAGATTACAACAAGTTGTTTTGACTTCATTAAGTTCAGTATCTATCATCATCATTATGAACCATTATCAATCCACTGCAGGATGAAGGTCTCTCCAAGTTCAAACCTTCTTTTCTGATCTTTAGCTTCTCTTCTTCACATCATCCCTGCACACTTTCTTACTTCATCCATCCATCTTACATGTTGTCTATTTCTGGGTCTTTTACAATCTCTTGGAAACCAGTTTAAGATTTCAATTGTCCATCCATTATCATCTCTTCTAGCAATATGTCCAGCCCAACTCCACTTCAGTCTTTTAATTTTTTCAATGAGGTCAATAACACCTGTTTGTTCTTTTACCCATATATTGCATATTTGATCTCTTTGTGTTACTCCTAACATGCATTTCCCCATACTTCTTTGAGTGATCTGAAGTCTCTGTATTGCTCTTCTATTAAGTATCCAAGTTCCAGATCCATTAGTAAGAACTGGTAAAACACATTTATTAAAAATCTTCTTTTTTTTTTCAAACACATAGGCATATTTCCTTTTAGTATCAAGTTATTTCTATCAAAAGCACTCCAACCAAGTTTAATTCTATGATTAATTTCATCCATTATGTTTCCATCTGTATTAATAATTGGACCAAGATATTTGTAGCTCTTAACTTCTTCTAACTCATCATAATCAATCTTTATTTTCATATTTTGAGAAAATCCATTAAACATTACTTTAGTCTTTTTAACATTTATCTTTAGTCCTACTTTCCCATTTTCATCTGATAATGCCTGCAACATTTCCTGCAGCTCTAAAGCATTATTTGCAAAAACAACTACATCATCTGCAAAATCTAATTGACTTAAATAATCTCCATTTACTTTCCCTCCTTTAGATTCCCATTTTAATCCACAAAATACTTCTTGCAGCACTGCTGTAAAAGTTTTGGAGATATGGAGTCACCCTGTCTTACACTCTTCTCAATGTTGACTTTGCTAAAATCATTATGTAATCTAGTTGTTGCTGTTGCATTTTCATAAATATTCTTTAAAATATGACAATATCCTGGATCTATACCTTAATGATCCAATGCTTTAATCACTGAAGAAATGTTTATAGAATCAAATGCTTTTCATAATCTACAAATCCAAAGCATAATAACAACTCATATTCATTTGTTCTTTCTATAACTTTTATCAATACCTGGATATGATCTACTATACTAAAACCATTTTTAAATTCAGATTGTTCTCTTTCTTGGTGGAAATGTAAAGTTCTCTGTAGAAGAGTTGTAATTATCTTGGTAAAATTTTTGTATAAAACTGTTAAAAGGCTGATATGTCTGTAATTTCTAATATCTTCTTTATCACTTTTTTTAAATATTAATACTGCATTCTTCCAATCATCTGGTATATCTTTATTATTTAGACATTTGGTATATAACATTGCTAAAAAAAATTCTATTTTTTCACCTACTTCTTTTAATATATCAATTATAATTTCATCATTACCCGGAGCCTTTTTTTTTTTTTTTCATAAATTTAATTGCATGTATCACTTCTTCATTTACAATTCTGGACAATTCAGAAGATATAATATATATATGAGATACTTGTTTTTTATTACTATATAATTCTTGATAGAACTTTTCAACCCATTTCATGATGTCATATCTCTTTTTAGTAATAGTTCCATCTTTTTTTTCTTATTGCAGATATAAATTTCCTACCAATACCAAAATGTTGTTTTACACTCTTTAGACTTTTATTCTTTTCTACAGCTTTCCTTGCTAGTTGACAGTTATATGTTCTTATATCATTTTCAATTCTTTTCCACACCATTTTACAGAATTCAAAGTATTCAATCATTTTAATGCATCATTTTTGTATATCTTCATATTAGTTCTTTTCTTCATAAATTCTCTAGCCTCAGTAGAAATTTTATTCATCAATTGCTGCTTTTTTCTACTAGCTATCTTTGTTGCAGTTTTTAAAAGTGTATCAGTTATTTTCTTATTAATTTCATTCAAATCTGAATCATATTCAAAATCTACTAATACTTGAAACCAATTTGTAAGTTATAATTTAAATTCATTACAGTGTTTCTGAAGATTAGAGATATCAACTGTAAATATTGTTTTTCTTAATAATTGTTGTTTCTCTAGTTTTGCATTAACATATATCTTACATCATCATACTTGAAACATTATTAAAATGATGATAACAATGTTCTTTTCATCTGTCCAAATTATCATTGTCATCATATAATAGAAGGTCATTGTTAGATTTAATAGAATTGTGAATACAAGTGCTGCAGCTCTGCCTACTTGAGGCTCATCTTCCCAATCAGATCTGTATGAGTTGCCAATGAAGATTATTGGATCAAATTTTGCTGTCTCCTGAACTCAAACTTTTCACCACTAATGAGTATTCTAGATTTTTTTACAATTATTATTTGATAAAAAAATACATGAAAAAATTATTATTGAAACTAACAAATTGAACAAAAAAGTCACAATTGGGTAAATTTGTCATATCATGGATTGTCTGCATTTTTTGGCATGATAGTGGATATTTTCTCCATATGTCCAGTATATGAATTAAATGATATAAAGAGTTCTGATATGAGACTAAAACAATCATATTTTGCAAATATTATAACCTGATTTAGATTTTATTCAATATTGTCTTGTCGACATTTTAATAATAATAAAAATATGTCCAATGCTAAACATAAAGATTTTGACAGAGTGTATATATAAACTTAGGGTGATTATAGACTACTGTAATGTAAATTTTAAAGCTGTATATCAAATACATAGAGAGGTAGCAGTTGATGAAGCTATTATTAAATTTACTGGTCATAGTAGCATGAAGCATTATGAGCCCTCAAAATTTTTATAAATCAGGGATTCAAATGGTGGCCATGTGCAGATAGCCATAATGTATGTGTCCCATATGGAGTTGTATACAGGCAAATATACAACTTCAGATGCTGGCCAATGTCTGGTTACTCTAGCTATTTATCACAGTGAAAGTGTGATAGGTGACACATCTCAAACATCATGACACTTCTGCAGGAGTGTCAACTCACATGCCAGATCATCCAAAATCTTCCCATGTAGATTCTCATCAGTAGATCTAATCAGAAAGTTGTTTTTGCATTTGGGTGTAGTATTATTTTAATTGTAAGCTATCACTTTGTAGTAATCACTTGATTTTATATTTTAGATAAATTCTATCTAACAAGATGAAGTGTTTGCCACAACCTGACAGGTAGGATAAATACTACTACTACATTTCACTGACTCTAGACCACTAACTTATGTACCTACAATTTAACTCTATAATGAATTTAGCATTTCATTCACTTTTTATTTTGTTTTATTATTTTATTTTGTATATAGTGACTATTTTAGTAGTAATTTTTAATAAATTACAAACTTTATTGAAGTTCTTTATTATAATATTCAAATTATACTAATTATTGATCAATATTGATTACTTGTTATTATGGATGATATATTCATTGCAAACTTCTATATGGAAAAACACTTTGAAGGACTACTAGGAAAAATGAAAGGTACTAATATCTTTATTTTACCAATGTTCAAGTGATGGATTACATTAGGTAAGTGTTATTATATATCAATTTATTGCAAATTTAATGATAAATGCAAATAATTTATTAACAAAAGTATAGTTTTAAAATTTATGCATGGAAATTTAGAATGTATGAAATAATATGAAAATAATTATTAGAAATATTAAAATTTTATTCTTTTTTATTACTTTGAATATCAATGGCTATATTTTTTCAGCTTATGGAGTTTTATATTTCAAACAATATATATTGTTATTTTTGAGTAATACAAACATACATTATTATAAAATTTGTGACTTTTGATAATATTTTTAATATTCAATATGGATGATTCACCAATGAAATGGTTAATGTTCTGCATAACAATGTACTTTCAATATAACTCAAAATATTTCCAACAAAATCAATGGATAACCATGGGATCACCACTGTCATTCTTGCTGGAAAATATTTACATGGAAGAACTTGAAATCACAACTATAAATACTACTCCATGTCTATTTAAAGTGTGGCTGTGCTATGTTTATAATATGTCTGCATGGTGATATACAATTACAGTCATTCTGATTGAATAACAACAACATATTTTCAATTAAATCCACAATAGAATCAGAACGAGAACAAAAATTGACATTCTTAGGTGTTTTTGTGACAAATCTCTTTCTGGGTAAAATAAAAACAACAGCGTATAGAAAATCAATACAGATTGGCAAGTAGTTTGCATATACATCCAATCATACCAGAAACACTAAACTTAAAATTATAATATCACTATGCAAAAGAGCAAAGGAAGTTTGTTCAGAAACTAGTGATTTTGGAAAATGAAAAGATTCACATAGAACAAACTCTCATGAAAAATGGTTATTCATCAGCAGTCATCAAGAAAAACTTTAATAAACAATAAAAAGAGACACCAAAAAAAAAGAATTATTGGTACAGTAGTGTATCCATACATACCAGAAATGTTAGATAAATTAAAGAAAATCTGTAGTCAGTATAACATTAGACCAGCTTTCCAAAGCCATACTATACTTTGAGGAATTTTTACTTCTAGCAGAAGGAAGTGTATTGGTGAGACCTGTCATCCTGTTAAACAGTGATTGCAGAAGCACAAACAAATGGTTAAAAAAGAAAAAAAAGATGTATCTATAGTAGAGACCATATATGTTCTAATGATCATATGTTTAATTGGGAAAATACAAAAATATTGGATAGAGAGAAAAAAGATGTAAAGTAGAAAATTCAAGGAAGCTACTTATATAACAATGACAAATAATCATATAAGACAACCCAGTATGGCAATATATAATATATGGAAGTCTCTAATTAATCATGCTCTTAGAAAAAAATAATATTTAAAAAAAATTGAAAGTCTCGGGAGGATTTAAACCGACTCTCATATATAAGTATATGAAATTTCTACTATATGTTGCCATTGATAGAATAACTCAGTTGATTAGAACATTTGCCTTAAATTCAATATTCTAGAATCTAAAAGTGCAAGTTTGACTCCTATGCTAATACTGTCATTGGTCAGGACAGCAACACCTGAAGAATAATGGAGAATAAAACAACTCAAAATATTGTGTCATTACTAACCTGTGATTTATCTACATGTGTTATATTACTAACAAGTTATTTGTATTTGAAAAGTTTAAATAAAGTTTAAAATTTTCTATATATTTAACATTTACTGATAGGTGATGGAAATAGTCCAACATATTATCACATCTAATCACCAGAATCTTTCTGGCGAATAGTCATTCTTATTTTTACTTCTATTTTTTTCACTTTAATTTTTAATTTTATATTTAATTTTTATTTTTTATAAATTAATTTGTGATTGGTTAACCAGTAATTTTCCCCAAATGGAAGTGGCTCACCATTATTTTGGTAAGTTAATAATACATGATTTCAATTTGTGATTTTATTTTAATAGATAATATATAAATACAAACAATTGTCTTTTGCTTTTATATTACAAAATTAGTATATTGTTAGTAATGTAATGTAATTATATGTTTTGTGATTTTTTTTATTTCATACTGAAATATACAGTAATATGCAATAGTTTTTTTTTTTTTTGGTTGTGTGTTCTGGTTAAGCCCTGTGGAAATATAAACACCTTAAATATACTTTCAACATATTACCATGAATATGATACTAATGTGTTGAAACTTTGCAAGGTTTTTAAAATTAATATTAAATTAATTATTCTGTTTTTAAATATTTACATTATATATAAATATTTATAAATATTTATGGATAATAAACATTAAAATAAGTATACAAATTTTAAGATTATATCTCCAAAGTGACTCTTAGTTTTAACAATTAATATACCCTCTAGTCATTTCCCTATAAATATACATAATGTGCAATGAATGTTTACTACTCTTTTATTGCACACTTATTGTGTTATGATATTAGAGATTTAATCTCAAACTTTACATATTCATTTATATTTAGCATTGTGATTGTTTAGTGTTATATACATAAATCTTAATATCATTATTTGTGTAGTAGTTAATGCTGCCATAACCACACTTGGACCTCAAATTTTAAAGAAAACTGAATTATCTTTTAAAGTGATTGTGTATTTGTAAACAAGCTTAGAATTTTTTTTTAGTAGCCAGGTTATATCAAACATTGCAACCCATCTTTCTATAGTGTGTTTGGGCAATCACATTTCATTCTTTAACTAACTACATAAAGTATATATGACTCCAATTCCCTTTAACCTTTTTTTAGCTCAAACTCTTAAAAATAAGAAACCACTGACAAGGTTAGTGTTAGTTGAGTGGCAATCTTTAGTTTTGATCCTTATTCAAGGCACTAAATCACTAATGAGTTGGATTAGAACAAGATTCAGTGAGTCAGAAGTGTTGTTTAGCAAAAATTATGTTTTGGCAGTCCTATTTAAGTACCCTTCTATCTACCATGAAAGTGGGAAAAGGTGGTCTAAAAATAGTCAATCATATAGTCTGGCTAGGTTGTCATATCTGATAGATTATTCATTATATTGATAGAACAACAATGAGGCATTTGTAGTACTAAACATTTTTTCTAAATATCAGTACATGGAATATATAATTTTTCTTGATACAAACTTCTCACAACCAGTATGGAGGACTGTACTTGTGGTTAAAGAGCTATCAGTATTTAAGTTTAATACAATTATTTTATTAAAACCCATCTTTCATAGGAAGAAAATTTAATAAAACAGGTTAAAGGTATTTTGTTATACTATCTCTAGTTAGAGTTGTCCTAGTACTATTATCACCATATAATTATTCCCTAACAACAGATAATATCTCATTTCATGGTACATTTGTAAATAGACTTTCTATGTCAATGAGTACTAATGTGTCAGTTCATTCCATTTTCATGTCCCTGACTAATTCTACAAAGTACTTAGAATCCTAATGAAGGATTCTGTCCTGTATGCCAATGGAGAAAGAACATTGAGAAAAACCTGTGTTGTCTATTTGTGTGCTATTACTAATAAATTGTTTGTATTTGAAAGGTTTTAATAAATTTTAATTTTTTTTTTCTATATATAAAATATTCCAACATATATCACATAAAAATGAATAGTTAAGAAAATTGGGATAATTAATTGTCCTGAAGAATATGTCGGACACTGGGACAAGAGATATAAAACAGGGACAAATCTGCGAAAACTGGAACGTATGGACATCTTATGCATACTGGATTTTTAAAATTAATATGAAGATGTTTATTCGGTTATAGTGTGTGTGCGTATATTTTCCAAGCCATAAAATCAGTAAAAAGGATATCAGAATGATGTTTCTCATCATCATTATTATTGACATTCTCCAATCTTTAAATGAACTGTAAATCAACCACGACTTATGTTTAAAAGTAGATCAACAATTAATCATAGTTTATTAAAAACTTCTCAGCATTTTACATACTTCATTTTGGAATTATAACCTGTACAAATTGTAGGTGAGAATGAATATGTGGGAAAACATCGTTTTATCTTGTCATAATGAATTATTTATCGGTGATCTGCAAGCATGCATGTCAGTAATGACTTTTAATTATATTTATGTGGGTTAATTTATGTGTTAAAATATATATTAAATATGGGTCATTAATTCAATAAATTTTGTTTTTCATGTCAAGAGTTGAAACCTAATGATTGATGTTATGTAGGGGTTAAATAGTGTATTAATATTTGTAGATATTTGTCTTTTACCCTAATAAAATGATGTTTTATTTATTTTTTGACAATTATTAATTTTGAAAATTAATATTTTTGAAATAAATCATTAGAAGTACGAAATAAAATATTTTTACAGCTTACATGAAATTTTTAAATCGTAAATAATCTTTTATTATTCTTTCTTTGTATGCACAAAATATTCGCAGTAACGTTCACTCAAAAAAAAAAAAATGTAGAAAATCTTATCATCTTTATTCAATAAATAAGTCCTTTTTTCAAACAAGAAAACTAATAAAATATCTTTATGTTCTATTTAAATTATATTTGTACTAATTGGTAAATTTATTTTTAAAAAGTTATATTTAGTAATTGAAATAATGTGAAAATCCACTTAGTGAATAATATTTCTGTAGGCTAATTTTCACTACACTTCTGTCACGCAAGGTTTTCGATCCACTTTTAACACCTGTGGAGGGCTGCAATTATAACCATATGATTAAAGAACACGTGCAAAAGATGTATGATGCCTAAGATGCACATTTCTTGCTAAATCAGCACTCATCAGTTGACTCAGATCACAATCTCTTCCATATATCTTTATCATTGTTTAGTATATATATATGGATACAGTTTAATTGATAAGTGTCGAACTTACTACCCTCACAACTTTGACAAAATTTCTATCACGTGAGAAAAATTCAATTCTGAGGGTGTTTTTTTTTTTTCAATTGAAAAATGACAAGCCATCTCATATTCATTTTATTGTGGGATAACAACTCTGTATCAATTGCATCTTCTTCTCTAATGCCAGTTGTTTCATTGCATTTATATTTAATTTTTGTAAATAATAATAATGATGATGAAGATGATGATGATAATAATAATAATAAAATGAAAACAATTTAAACTTAGAGAAAAACAAATATTTTCTGAAATAGTTAAAATTTTCAGAAAAGGTTAAATAAGAATTTTAGCCGAGTATTTGATAAAGTTTAAGCTTAACAACTGAAATGCTTGAATCCACTCATAAATAAAATAACTAAGAGTAACTTTAATACTAAATGGTTTTTTTATAAATTATCAACACTTTATTTTTTATTTTATAGCTTTTTGTTTCTTTTTTTGGTAATAAAGGAGATTATTAAATTTATTCGAAACCGAAGCTATTATTAATTCATAAATCCAAATTATTGATTTATTTTAAATAATTTAAGTTGTTTTTCTACATGAATGCGAATATTGACTTATGAAATAAAACAAACAAAAAAAAAAAACCCCAGCATAATAAGACTTCATTAATTTCAATTTGTGATAGTGTATATTTTATAACATTTTTGTGAAGTCTTTTATATAATAAATAACATGTTATTAAAAACAAAGCAATACGAGATATAACAATCACATGTTTTTATTTATCTGTTTGTAAGGTGATTTTGAGCAATGCTGAATTGCAGACTAAAAAGCTAAATGTTTTCTGAATTGATTCTCAGCTTAGTAAAGTAAAATTAAAACACCTGTTGAGTCAATTAAATAGAATTGTTTTCATTAAATTTTCACTTGGGTGTTCAAATATTATATGGAATATTAAAGAAATAATAGTATGAATTATTATTTATACAAAAAGAATATAAAGTTCAATAAAGCTACACTATGCTCATGATTTCAGGTCAATTTTGATTAGTAGAAATATAACATCCCATGTATAATACAGAGAATCATACTTAATTAGTTCTAGAGATAGTTCATGAATAAACAGAGACCAGTTTCCCATATCAAAAGTAATAACATTTAATGGAAAGTGTAGCACAAAAAAATTGCATTATCTATTATATATATGATAAACAAAACAAGTTATAAATTTTGTAACTTGCTCATAGCTTGCATTTTATGATCACTATATGGAGCTTTACCAATAACCCACTATCAAGCTTTGTTTACATAAACGCTGATGGAGATAGAATTCAATATCTCTTAATTGTCTCCAACCTTTAAACCATGGTTTCGAGATAGTTGGCTCATGTAATTAAAGGGGTGGTTTGAAGCTAGTTGGCTCATGTCAGTAAAGGGCTACCCCTTTACTGACATGAGCCAACTAGCTTGAAACCATGGTTTAAAGGTTGGAGACAATTGAAAAAAATATTGAATTCTATCTCTCTCAGCATTTATGTAAACAAAGCTTGATAGTGGGCTATTGGTAAAGCTCCATCTAGTGATCATATATATATATATTGTAACGTTCAGAATCGTATGATCAGCCAACAAGATTCAGAGACCTAGCAAAAGTACTTCAAACCCAGTATGTTCAGGATATGGTATTCACGGAACAATACTAAGCTTTAACCTATTTGCCAGTGCTCCAAAATCTCCACTATCCAACCAACGCTCCTGATGCTACTAATGGTTATCATTTTTCTTCAGTCCCGGTGGTCATGGTAGAAACAAGGACTCTCTATTCAAACTTAGCCTATCCTGCACTAGACTTTATTAATTTAATCCAAGATACTCACTAAATACTTTAATATAGCTCAAAATATTATTTTTCACATTTTATAGGTTTTGGATACATACATATATGACTTAATCAAGTGTGGATGTGGTTGAGTGGATATGATGAACTAGGGAATGACATGACAATGGTGTAAATATATACAATTTATTTACACAATTCATTAGAAAATATAAATAATAATAACCATGTTTGAATCTTAATTATGATCGTGTATGGGTTTACATTTTTAAACCAAAAATAATAATTACAATGTTTGATTATTAGTTATTGATAATGGTACAGAATTTAGATATTACTAGGATAAATATATGATTTTTACAAAGAATTACAATATTCCATCATAAGTTATTTATAAAGGTACAGTATTTAGATACCACTAGGGTAAATATATGATTTTACCAAGAATTGCAATATTCAAACATAAGTTATTTACAAGAATACAGTATTTAGATATTACTAGAATAAATGTATAATTTTTACAAAGAAGTCACCTGTCAATAATGACAACCAAGGTTATGAACTATTAAATATAATGATTACAATAATGAACATCAGTATTATATATGTGTGTGCATCGTAATGAAGTCATACTGGAGTTCATGACAACAACAATTGTGAATCAAAACAATAATTATAAATTAACCAGACAGCTACACACATAGTAAATAATCAGTATTATAAGTGTGTCATCATAGAACAAATTTTTATATTAAGAATAATATTTTTTATTATTACATATAATATTCTATCAAGAAATATGCCACCATAAAATTAATATGCCAATTTTGGAGAGCAAACACAATACCTGGTTATATTAAGTTAGAGGCCAAATGAATATATATAATAAATTTATGCGTGTGTTTACATACATAGGGGACGTTAAGTATATATATATTATTATTATTATATTTTATTGTTAGTATTCCCAGCAGGAGTTATGGACAAAAGCATAATTTTAGCTCCCTTCATTATTAATAGTTATATGAAAAATATGGCTTATCTATTTCACACAGAATTAACAACAGGTACGATTGAGAAATCTAATTGCAGAATTCAGTGGCGTCTGGGTTTGAATCCTGTGCCGGCTATATTGTTAGCATTGGCAAACATGGGCCAATCTCCTTTGTCGAGCAGTAATATATATATGTTCCTATGATAACACATCCGCATTCAGCTTGGCTTGTGTAGGAAATAAGAGCATGGGCTTTGAATCTCTATTATTATAGAGTCTACCCATTCATTGGCTCAAAGAAAACCATGGCTATCTCGTATCACCAGGACCGGTAAAACATCCGTGTAGCAGTCCGCATGGCATACTCGACATCTATTTTTCATTAAAAGCCATATAGGCACAGATCAATATATTAAGCCACTGATATATTTGCCCATTAAAAAGCATTAACTTATATTTGCATAGATATTTTCCTAAACCTGTATTTAATAAGTAATAATGGGGAAATTTGACAACCATATCTTATTGGCTATAAAACGCCCAAGTGTTTCAAATATAAATCTTAACCATAAAATGCTAAAGAGGCAAAAAATATACTACTGCTGGGATATTTCTTTCCCCAAATGCATGCATCACTAAATATACATATAGAGTGAGATGAACACATATCTTTGCAATAAGTAATATTGCTCATTTTTGATTTTAAAAAGAAGCACTGTCATTATTATTATTTTTATTTCTACATTTAAATAAACGTATATATACATTATTTCATTTTTTTAATTGTCACAAAGAATCTTAATCTAAATTAAATAAAATCTTAACACTCATTCATATTTTAAATTTCTTTAACAAGGTATTGTGATTATACATATATGGGAAGAGGACGGATTTTTATACAGATATTTGATTTCTTTTCTTTCTCTCTTTTTTTTTTTTTTTTAAATAAATGACATTTTTAACTAAGCCAGACTTAGATGCGATTTAAGAAATTTAACTTTGATTGATTCTTATTTTATCATTCAAAATGAATCGTTACCCCTTTCCCACTTTAGATTCGGGACAAAGCAAACAAATTTATACATAAATTGGTTTCATAATGTAATATCATTTGTCCCCATACTTAACTAAATTGGCACAAATAAATTAATCAATCAAATATATATTATACTTAAAAAAAACATACCGGCATATCTCAAAATAAAATATATAAAAGCTGCAATTATAAACTCTATAACAATCTATTTCCACTTAGAATTTATACATTACACTTTTTTTCTTTCTTTTTTTAACCATTAATAAGTAATCTAGTTATAATTTAACTTGACTTGTTAAAACAACAATAAAAAAACTAAACACTCATATATATATATATATAACTGTCCTTTTGAAACACATCTTTTTAAGATAGTCTTTTGCGAATTTTATGAATCTAAGGAAATTAAATGTTCGAATTTTTATAGAAGGCATTCTTAAGATATAAATATATATATATATTTTAAAGATAGAAAGTTTATACTTGCGATAGATTACGGTGTCACTTTGCTTGATGCAGATAATTTTCTACTGGTTCACTCATTGTCACGGTCGACCTTGGGCTTTACTGGACTCAGAATAGACTGGCTTCAAGTTGCTTCTCTATTTTCCTTCGATGGATTATTGTGTCACTTTGATTGAGGCAGATATTTTTTTCCAGGTTCACTCATTATTAGGATTGACCTTGGGCTTTACTGGACTCAGGATAGACTGGCTTCGATGTTGGTTCTCCATTTTCTTTCATAGCAAGCAGCATGGGATTTGTCTCTCCTCCTCTTCTTTAGATGCATTTTTCTGGAGACTTTCCAGAGAAAGGAAAAGTAATTTGTCCTACTCACAAATCATATCGTGGATCTTTTCTCCACTTAAAATGTAGTCAATTGCACTAGTAGTTGAGAATCACTTTTCTCTTAAAACTCTTCCTTAAAAAGCACCAACTTTTTTTACTGCCAACAAATTTTTTTCCTTCTCTAACTGCTTGACTTTGAATACTTTGGTTCTTTTTCTTTGCTCTATTTATAAAAACTTTTTGCTAAGCAATTCTTTGTTTTCTATATATATATATATTTAACACCTATAATATATTTGCCTTGGTTAGAAACGAAAAACAGACTGCATGATTGATTTTTTTTTATTTACATCAGTTTAAAGATTTTTTTGATTTACATCAGTTTAAAGATAAGAAAAACAATTCAACACTTCCATGCAACTAGCTGAGTTGATCTTTTACCAAAAACAGGTGACATAATCGAGATAAGATTACACCAAGGTATGAAAATCTTACTTGCCTTTTAATCGCCTCAAGGATGAGAAAATGAATTCACACTTACATGCAACTATATTTTTCGGAATGTTTAAGAAAAAAAAAGCAGAATCATCAAAATGTTATTCGCAAGGAATGAATCGCCTTTAGGACAAAGATATAAGACAATGGAAATATATTTTTCTTTCCAAATATATATACATAAAAAAAATGCATTTCAATAGAACAATACACACATACATGAGTCCACTCATTCGTCAAGTCACACACATGCACCTGCATATTATCCCCTTTAGCAAACAAACAAAAATATATACATATACATGAGTCCACTCATTCGTCAAGTCACACACATGCACCTGCATATTATCCCCTTTAAAACCAAACAAACAAAAATGAAAAAAAAATGAAAAATTAGATATTTGAGCTTTAAAATCTATATATGTATACTATTTCCAACAACTAACATGAAGCTCTGTGTGTTCATACACACTGAATGCTTCAATATATATATATATATAATGTTAAGGAAGATGCTGTTCTTTCACATTCTCATACTTATAAGAATTGTTTTCTGGGATTGAACCCATATAAGAACTTCAGTTTGAAATAAAAGAGCACACCTTTTATTTCACCAAAAAAAAACTCAAACAGAAGAGCTATTATAGGTTTAATAAAAAAAAACTGTTTTTGGTCTCAGGGATTACCAATTAGTAGTACTTTCTATTTACATGAATATTATCTCCTCATTTCCATTCTCTATTATAATAAAAATCAATGGAAATGTTTAATTCAACAATTTCTATTGATTGTTATTATAAAAAAAATAGAAATGAGATTATATCTATATAACTTAAGTTAACTTTTTGTAGCTTTTGATATTACTAAAAAACTAAAACAATTACTAGTAATTGATAATCTCTGATGCTAAAGAAATGTTCTCATTTATCTATAATAGCTCGTTTGTTGGAGTTATATATATATCATTAAAAACCAGTCAACACTTAGACACTTCCAATATCATAATTTCAAACTGTTGTCAAGACAACAATGTAACTAAGATATGTTTGCCTCTTTGAAGATGAAGGAGTATTTCAATTAAAAACTAATAAGTTCTTGTTTTTAACAATAGCAATTGCTTTAACTTTATATTTATAATTTCATTTTTACAATGTGTATATAAATATAGATCCTTAATGTAAATAATAAAAACTGACTAAAGAATACGTATGCAACACATTATGCAATATTTCATCAAATGACCAAATTTCTTTATAAGGGAGAATTAAATGGCAAATAATGTTCAAAGCACAATATAAAATTAAAAAGTCTTGGGAAATCTAATAAGATAGTAATAAATTCTGTTAAGAGTTGTAGCCAATTATTTTTATCAGTTGTATTAAATGCAATGAATTTTTATGATTGCATTACTAGTTACCAAAAATGGTTTACAATTATAAAAAGAAGAAAAAAGTCAATAATCTTTACTATGTAAAAGTTTATTAAAATATGTTCAAACATTATTTAAAAAATCTCAAATACTGAGAAGAATATGAAATAATTTTAAATTTTATCGATTATGGTGGTCAACCAGTAAACATAGGGATATAGTAAGCATGTGCCAAGTTATTAAAATTATTTATCTTTCTTTTAAATTTAATTGTATTATTTTTTTAATGAACATGCATGTTTGTGCATGAATGAGATATATAAAAGCAGCTTACTTGAATTAAATCAAATAACAATATAAATAAAACATATTATTTATTAAATTAGATTTTGACCAAAAAACTTATTTATTAAAATAGATTTAAATAGATGGATTTAGTCCATGTAAAGGTATTTAAATTGAAACAAATGTGCTTGAAGTATTTTTATTAAAAACTGTTCATTTGATTAGATTTGTAGATAAACAAACAAATCTACAACTCTGACTAGTAATAGTAATTAAAAGATTAAAAAAAGTCTCCAAGTTATTATGTAATTTTAATTTCCAATCTATTGTGTCTTCTAAATTAAAAAAATGTACAAGAATTTATAATAAAAAAAAAGAGAAGGAAAAAAGGCATTACTGTTGTTTCATTAGCTCTAGACTGGATGATTTAAAAAAAAATAATGTAGCGCTAATTATTCAAAAGAGCAATAAAAAACTTTTCTTTTGTGAACTGTAATGTGGCTGAAAAAATATATTGCTGTTTGGAAAAATATATTGTTGTGATTGATTAAATATAAATTATCCGTGCAAAAAACAGAAACGTCTGCTTTATGGATTACAATTATTATTTGTTAATATAATGAGAAAAAGTGCATTGCTGATTAATTTAAACTGTACCAGACAACCATTTTCTGAAAACTACCTGACCTCAACTTTAATGTCATGACACATGTGTCCTATTATTTTTTGATAATGGAATTTTTAAATTTGAGCAAACTGGAAGCAGAAACATCACAAGTATTTTTCCTCATGCTGACCAGTAATCGAAATTATAAAATATATATACCATGGTAAAACATTTCCTGTTGAAACTCTAACATAATAAATAGAAAACACCTTAATAAATAATCATAATCTGATTACCTTATTCAAATTCATTTCATATGTATTAGTTATTAAGTTATCTATTTATTTTATATGCTTAGCTAATATATAAATGTATTCTAAAATAATTATTTTTAATTGCATGTGTGTGTATATATATATGAGTTAAATGCATCTTGTTAATAAATTGTTATTGTTTTAAAAATTCAATTTGTCAGTGCTATTTGATATAGCAGTTTGCATGTCAAATGTTCACATTAATACTTATCAGCACCATATTTATATAAAAAAAATTAAAGTAGAGATAATGTTTAACAACTGAGCAAATTCCAAATGTTATTGTGAATTGGGAGATTATAGAATTAGAAATTAATCCATTCAATATTTTTGTATCTTAAATACAAATGATAAGATTGGCACCCTAGTAAAAGATGCCTTTTTAATTAAATCAAATTATTTCTGAATGGTAAAACTATTTCAAATCACTAGTGTTGATTTTGTGGAAGTGATTGGAAACATGGCCTGATTTAGAAATGTATTTTATATAGTTGTATTTTAATATTGGACTATTTCCATCATTTAATATATGTATTGAATGTCTTTAGAAAAGTTTAACCTTATTTAAATATTCCAAATACATTCAACTGTTAGTAATAGCACATCAAACAGGTTAGTTTATGCACAACATTTTGAGAGGTATTAGTCTCCATTCTTTTTCAGGTGTTGCTGGCCTGACCAGTGACAGTACTAGCTTGGGATTTGAATATGGGTCCTTAGATTCTTGAGTTTTGAATTTTCAGGTACCGCTCTAACTTTGCTTTTTTTTATTGTTTTAATCATGGAATAAATGATTATGGTGTTATTCATTGATAAAACAAAAATTGGAAACTTAATTTTTCTGATATTTTATTATTTTTATATATTATTTAGCATGATATTAAATGAATACTACTAAAACTATAATTTTTTTAAATTTTAAAATAGCTCATTGAACTTTATTAAGCATTTTAGAATTTCTAACTTTTATCATTATTTTCATTTAGACAGAACATATTTTATTGTGAATTGTGGATAAGAAATGTTTATAAACTTCTGTAAATCTAATTGTGATATATGTATGGATGTAATGTTTCTTTATGGAGTTCTACAAGTATAAATGAATTTAAAGACAATAAGTATATGAACAGTATTAGATTTCCTGTCTTTGAAATGATATAAGTGATTAAAAGATTTGACATATAGAGTGATGAAGTGATTGACATGAGAGGTAATAGTTTCTGAACTGAAACTCAATCTGCCACTTCTAATGTTGAAATGTCGCAAGATCCCTGAGCATCTATACATATGGTTATATATTTTTAAATAGACTTTTTTTTTTTTGACATAATATAAAAATACTAACTACTTCTAACAATTTCTTTCTAATCTATTAATCTAATTCTTATAAAAAAGTAATTAGTGGTTTTATCTATTGGGATTCCATAAGAAATCTATGTGTCAAAAGTGACACAGCAAGATTGTGATTTATGAAGATTAAGCTCCAGGGTATTGTGGTATATATATTGTACCGGACAAAAAATTTTAGTTTCGTATATCCTGACCATGAGGGTGCCACTAGTCCGAAAATCGAAACTAGACATTTATTTTAAGGGTGGGCAGGATATACAAACATGAATGTGCTGGACTAAACCCAGAGAGAGCAAAAGCTAATAAATGTGGTT
Source organism: Epiperipatus broadwayi (assembly GCA_028023455.1). NCBI lineage: Eukaryota > Metazoa > Onychophora > Udeonychophora > Euonychophora > Peripatidae > Epiperipatus > Epiperipatus broadwayi. Next base: position 343,639 of record JAQFVV010012896.1, read on the forward strand.
CAGACAATTGAGAAAACACTGAGACAAATGTCAGCCAAGAACTTTTTAAATTTATTAAACATAATAACAAAATAAACATGAAACTTGATCTACATTTACTTAGCAGATCTTAACATTGAGTGTATGTGAGCTGAACTATGTTAAATGCCCAGGCAGACAAGTTCATTTCTTATCTATAACACAATAATGGCTTATATCTTCTTGCTAGCGGTTTGCCCAACCAATTCCCTTTTCCCTATAGAGACTTAGTAAGATGGATGTTTGTGAAGAATAAAGGGACAGCGCAGACGAGCTTTTCTTAGTCCAGAAAAGAAATGTTGGAACCAAGAATGTCATAATTCTGCAAAACGCTCATGGACAAGTACATTGAAATGAGCTAAGGTTAGTCTCACACAAGAAAGAAACATGAACTACATAATCTGAATTATAGCAAATAAATCTCTACCAAAAATAAATAAATAAATCATATATCCTAGAAATCGCTAGCCAAAGCCAAGTTTGATTTAGTTTAATGCCGAAGCAAACAAACAAACAAAAATAAAAGAAAACTATTAAGGTCAGTCTGAGCATATAGCAAGGGTTAATCATAAAACTGAGAAATTATTAAGCATATAAAATATCACTCACCCTACACTCTTGAACAAGCAACATTTTAAGATTGAAAATCTTGCTACTAAGATTATAATGTAAAATAAACAAAATACATTAATATTTAAATTGATAAATTACACATCATAAATATAATTTCTTTTTAAGATTAAGCTGAGATTTGTGAGAGACTTAATTAGAGATTTAGCCCTGATTTTGATATGGAAAGGTAAGTTACCTCGAGATAATATTAATTTCTGTTGTTCACACAAAGTTTGGTTTATAGAGTCCTCTACAACGGATGTCATTTACTACAGGTTCAGAAGTCTGGAGGCATTATCGGGATCCACTCTGGACTTGACAGTTAGGTCATGATTGAAGTCACAATTTGGAGCTCCGGAGGTTCATCTTTGGAAAGGCTCAGCCCATCATGTTGTGGAGATTCTTCATGGCATATATTACAGGCATGGTATCTGAATGACTGCTATTATCGTGGCAAATAGAGTTATTGTCGGTCAACAGAAATTCAACTTGGTGATTCCTGTGGCACCAATATAAAAAAAAAATTTAGTCACTTTCACAATGCAACAGTTCAATAACAGCAAAAATTTGGATCGATCCTCAATAAGAAGAAGCTGAATAAGCTGAGCAATAAAAACTGAGTGAACAGAATAGTCTCTTTGAATCCTCCTCTGTAATCAAAAAAAATAAATTACCCAGCTATTTATGTCCCTTGTTATCTCCCGTACAAGCTTTTTTTTGCAACTTTCAACCAAGGTAAATCTCTATCTCATCTGAATTAGAAAAACAATATCTTACAGGGCTTTCTCTTACAAAAATGATTATTATTTTTTTATATAAAAAAAAATACAAAACTAAATCTCAGCTTTAAAATATATCAACATTAATTTTTTTTTTTTAGTTTAAATAAAATACATATAAGAGCACTAATTAAACTTTGTTTGCTTTTAATTATTTTAAAAGAAAACAAGCGTCATAAAAAAATATTTTACACTAAAATCAACTTAGATATAAGATTTCAAAATAAATAAGTATGTGTGTTATTGCACATATAAAACTTGGTTTTTCTTTTTTTTTTCAATTTACATGATAGAACCCTTGAATTGGATAAAGTATCCAGTTCAACTGCCCCTTCATGCCACCAAAAAAAAAATAAAAGCATCTATTTGCTATTTCTTTTTTTTTCAAACTTTAAACCCCAACATTTAAAACTTTTAAATCCCCTCCCCCTGGCTGATCATTGACCCTGAGATCAATTCCTTAAGTGTACCTCCTATCTTTTAGGTGGCTGACCTAAGGCTTCGTGCATTATAAGATCCATAAACCCCACGCTCATCTTCCAATACAAAGGCATTCAGACCACTTTTCTTTTGTATAGTGAAGGGTCCATCATATACTGGGGAAATTTTCTTAAATTGATGCTGGGTTGGATTGCTGACATGAGGTTTTCATACAAAAACCCAAGTCCCCTACCTCGAATCTACATGGTCGTGGATTTCCCCGCTTTATGCGTACTTCAGCCATATGTTTCAACTTTATTTGAGCCTTTCTTTTGTCCATTTCTTTATCAATTTTGTCCTGATCTACAGGCAAGGGAGCCTTTATCAGCATTGGATAATTCTGTCCAAATTGTAATCTGATGGGGGCATACCCTGTAGATTCATTCTGTGTCCAATTTATGTAGTTAGTGATGTTTCCCGTCTGATTCACCCATCCACGGTGATTTTCGCTGACATAAAGCCGAAATAAATGGTTTAACTCCCTCATGACTCTCTCACAGGGATTTGATTAAGGATTATGAATAGATGTTAATACATGCTGAATGCCCTGTTGCTGAATCCTCTTTTTCCAGTGGTGAAATTTAAAGGGTGTCCCATGATCTGTAAGTATCATCTGGGGCCTACCAATCTTAGGAAACTGATGCTCCTGTAAGATCCGGATAGTACTTTGTGTATCCGCCTTTCTTAATCGATATGCAGTTACATACTTGGAAAATATGTCATACATTACAATTAAATATCGGTATCGTTTATAGGCAGGTAAAGGCCCATAAAAATCCATGGCCAACATTTCATTAGGGTTGTGTGCTAAAATAGGCTGCAAGATGCCAGTAAATCTCTTATTTACATATTTAGTTTGTGAACACACATGACATTTTCCCAAAACTGATACAACATTTGAATATAAACTTGGCCAGTAAAATACTTCCCTGAGCACATATTCTACTTTACGTGGTCCGTAGTGTCCATAAAGGCAATGTATATACTCTATAAGTTGGTTCCTGAGTGTTTGGGGTATAAGAATTCGCCATGAGTCTTCTTCTGTGGTGACTCTGTATTGCAATACACCATCTTTTATTCTATAGGCTTCATATTTTTCCAATGTTGCTGTGTCACTGGGGTCTGAAGTTCCTATTCCTTTCTTATATGTCATGATTTGTGCATATTCTGGGCTGGTCTCCTGTATTTCAGATAGCCTTAGTAATTGTTGCTCTATGGACTTATCTATGGCCAATGTGAATGCTGCAATACTAAGATTGTTGGGCTCAAGATTATGTGGGGTCAGATCTACGGGATGGCGACTCAAAATATCTGCCACAATATTTTCCTTTCCTTTACAATATAGAACTTTATATTGGAATTTCTGTAGCGTAAGACTCCAACGTATCAATCGATCAGTCGATAAATAACTGCTATTAAGAAATTCCAAGCTCTAATGATCCGTAATTACAACAATCTTTGACCCAAGCAGGAATTGTTTGAATTTACTGAAAGCCCAAACAATGCCCAAAGCTTTCTTTTCTGTCATCGTGTAATTATTTTCCACCCCTTTTAGCTTGCGGACAACACTCTGTGACATTTTTGTTTGTCAAATTGAAATAACACGACTCCAAGCCCTTGCCTATTGCTGTTGGTCTGAACCTAAAAAGTTTGTGAAAAGTCAGGGTAGGCTAGAACCACCTGTTCCAAGAACTTGTTTTTAATGTGTTGAAATTCCTGCTCCTGTTTGTACTCCCATATCCATTTTTGGTCTTTTGTCAATAACAGAACCAAATTTGCAGCATCTAATGCAAAATTTTCATAGAATTTATAATAAAAATTGCATAATCCCAGAAAAGACCATACCTGGTGCCTATTAGTGGGTGTGGAAAAATGTTGTATCGATGTTAGTTTCTCGGGTTGAGGTTTAATACCCTCTTTCCCAATTAAAAAGCCTAAAAATGTAACCTCCTCCTGGACCAGGCAACTTTTTTGTAAATTGATGGTAATGTTTTTCTGGTAACACTCTCAACTGTTCCATATGTTCTTCCATATTTTTAGATGCAATGACTATGTCATCCATATATATCACAATCAGACTCTTGATTTTGTCTGATAACACTTGATCCAAACACTTTAGAAATCCTGAACCACTATTGATTAATCCAAAAGACATACGCTTAAATGCATACGTATGCCCTTCATAGCGAAAGGCAGTATATTTGCGGTCAAATGGATGTAGAGGGATCTGCCAATAACTGGATGTCAAGTCCAATGTAGAAAAAATGGTTTTCCCTTAAAATTTTGAGAGAAGTTCTGTTATTGTACGTGGAATGTTTCTTTCAGGAACGGTAATGGCATTTAACCGCCGGGCATCCAAACATATTCTGACAGATCCATCTTTTTTTTTACCACTACTAATGGGTTAACATATGAAGATGTGTGCTTTTCAATAACTCCCCATTCAATCATTTGCTGTATTTGAAGATCTACTTCAGCCTTATATTGAAATGGAATGAGATATGAATGACTCTGGAAATGGCTTTCATCCTTAACTTGAATGTGATGCACAAACACCTCAATGATCTTAGGCCTATTCAAAAAAACTGATTAGAACTCTCTCAACAGTTCCATTAGAGGGTGTTGTTCTTCCATTTCTTTTAACATGGATTGTGACACTTTATTTTGCATTTCCACGGTATCCCTCACTTGCTGAACACACTGTACCTGAAGTGGCTTATAACTCTTTAGCCCTTCAAATGGCATCAAAAGTTCTTGGCAAAGAAATAAACATTTGTCATAATCCAAAACACATTTATGCCTGTACAAAACATCAGTCCCAATTATAACATCTTGTATGAGACCAGGCATTATCAAAAAGACATGGTCTAACTCTATGTTACCCAGATGCAAATGTAACCACATCTGTTTGGTTTCAATATTTGCCTTCTTGCCATTGGCCAGTGTCACCTGCATTCTTTTTATTGGCAGTGTATACAAATGTGGCTGGTCTTTCTTTATTTTCACATAAAACTTACTAGAGAGCAATGACATTTGACTTCCTGAATCAACCAATGCTTCTGTAATGATGTCTCCAGTCTTTATACTGACAATTGGGCAAGTCTGCATAGTTCCATTCCATGCTGGTTTTTCTTGATCCACCATCACATTAGCTACAGTCCTAAGGCTTTCTTTACTTTTTTTAATTGGAGCTGATAATTGACTCTTATGACCTTTTTCTATCGAAATTATCTGATCGCCCGACATTGTTCTTTTCTCCACTTCTTCTTCGGCCTGATTATGTTCAATTTCATTTAGCAGTTTAATCATTTCTTCCAAGTGAATGTTGCTACTGCACAACATGATCTGCTGTATATCCCTTGGCATATTGCCCATTACTATTTGGCATATCAACCTCTCAGTCAATGAAAAAAGCTATCAATGACTTCAGCCTTGCTGCTTGTTTGCAGAAAAACTGGGTGTAAGTTTCTCCATTACCCCTAATATATCTTTCTTGTGATATATTAGTGAAGATATGATACTGCTTTTCTTCACTCCAAAAAGTGTGCAATACTTTGCATCTGTAATCCCAAAAAGTCTGTGGCTTGATCTTTAAGATATGCCACCTATCCTCAGCCATTCCTTGTAAATAGTGGCATGCAATTGCCACTTGTTCAGTCTCCTTCCAATTATGACATCGAAACATCTCTTGCAGGTTCTCCAAATGCTCTAATGGGCTTTCCCAAATATCAGCCGTGGAAATATTTTATTTGCCAATCTATTTCAGCCATGATGCTAGCTAGTCTATCTTCAGCCTCTTCTCTAACTTTATTTAAATTCCCAATGCAACTTCTGTCTATTTATGAAATTTATTTATTTTTTAAATCTTCAACTGCTATTTATTATATATATATTTAAAGCACAAAAGTTAAACTGTTTACTTTTTTCTTTAAACGTGAACCTAAACTCTTTGCTTGCTTTTTTTTTTTTTTTATGAACGTAACAGCTAATTTTTAACTTTAAAAAAAAATCTTTTATATTTTGTTATTTCTAAAATGCGAACCGAAACTCTTTGTTTATTTTTTCTTCATTATTATTTTACGAACAAAGAACTAATAACTTTTTTTTTTAATAAACAAAGAAACAAAATAAATATCTAACTTCATAATATCTTTTTGTCTGACCCATCCATTCAGTAATAACTCTAAAGAATGCTGTTTAATTAACTATATATATATTAATTATTCCTATTGAAAAGATGAACCCCCTACTCCAAACTGCTTTCTACCATTTAGCATAAACTGATCCCTACCTACTGAATCTTGCCTCCAACACTGAAATATTCCTCAATTGTCCGAACAAAATCTCACGTGGGATTTAAAATCGAAGGCCCGCGTTGGTTGCACTAAAATTACTATAGCTATGTAGTGGATGAAAGATTTTAGTTTTGTATATCTTTACCATGAGGGCACCACTAGTCCAAAAATCAGAACTAGACATTTATTTTTAAGGGGTGGGCAGGATAGACGAACATGAATGTAACGGACTAAACCCAGAGAGAGCAAAAGCTAATGAATGTGGTTCAGACAATTGAGAAAACACTGAGACAAATGTCAGCCAAAGAACTTTTTAAATTTATTAAACATAATAACAAAATAAACATGAAACTTGATATACATTTACTTAGCAGATCTTAACATTGAGTGTATGTGAGCAGAACTACGTTAAATACCCAGGCAGACAAGTTCATTTTTTATCTATAACACAATAATGGCTTATATCTTCTTGCTAGCGGTTCGCCCAACCAATTCCCTTTTCCCTATAGAGACTTAGCAAGATGGATGTTTGTGGAGAATAACGGGACAGCGCAGACGAGCTTTTCTTAGTCCAGAAAAGAAATGTTGGAACCAAGAATGTCATAATTCTGCAAAACGCTCATGGACAAGTACATTGAAACGAGCCAAGGTTAGTCTCACACAAGAAAGAAACATTATGAACTATGTAATCTGAATTATAGCAAATAAATCTCTACCAAAAAAATAAAAATAAACTATATATCCTAGAAATCACTAGCCAAAGCCAAGTTTGATTTAGTTTAATGCCGAAGCAAACAAACAAACAAAAATAAAAGAAAACTACTAAGGTCGGTCTGAGCATTTAACAAGGGTTAATCATAAAACTGAGAAATTATTAAGCATATAAAATATCACTCGCCCTACACTCTCGAACAAGCAACATTTTAAGATTGAAAATCTTGCTACTAAGATTATAATGTAAAATAAACAAAAATACATTAATATTTAAATTGATAAATTACACATCATAAATATAATTTCTTTTTAAGATTAAGCTGAGATTTGCGAGAGACTTAATTAGATATTTAGCCCTGATTTTGATATGGAAAGGTAAGTTACCTCGAGATAATATTAATTTCTGTTGTTCACACAAAGTTCGGTTTATAGAGTCCTCTACAACAGATGTCATTTACTACAGGTTCAGAAGTCTGGAGGCATTATTGGGATCCACTCTGGACTTGACAGTTAGGTCATGATTGAAGTCACAATTTGGAGCTCCGGAGGTTCATCTTTGGAAAGGCTCAGCCCATCATGTTGTGGAGATTCTTCATGGTGTATATTACAGGCATGGCATCTGAATGACTGCTATTATCGTGGCAAATAGAGTTATTGTTGGTCAACGGAAATTCAACTTGGTGATTCCCGTGGCACCAATATAAAAAAAAATTTAGTCTCTTTCACAATGCAACAGTTCAATAACAGTAAAAATCTGGATTGATCCTCAATAAGAAGAAGCTGAATAAACTGAGCAATAAAAACTGAATGAACAGAATAGTCTCTTTGAATCCTCCTCTCTAATCAAAAAAAATAAATTACCCAGCTATTTATGTCCTTTGTTATCTCCCGCGCAATCCTTTTTTTTTTTTGCAACTTTCAACCAAGGTAAATCTCTATCTCCTGCTCATTCTTAATTAGAAAAACAATATCTTACAGGGCTTTATCTTACAAAAATGATTATTATTTTTTTTATATAAAAAAAAATACAAAACTAAATCTCAGCTTTAAAATACATCAACATTAATTTTTTTTTAGTTTAAATAAAATACATATAAGAGCACTAATTAAACTTTGTTTGCTTTTAATTATTTTAAAAGAAAACAAGCGTCATAAAAAAAACATTTTATACTAAAATCAACTTAGAATTAAAAATATAAAATTTCAAAACAAATAAGTATGTGTGTTATTGCACATATAAAACTAGGTTTTTCTTTTTTTCCAATTTACATGATAGAACCCTTGAATTGGATAAAGTATCCAGTTCAATATATATATAATACAATACCTGTTATAACTTATATATATATATATATATAAAGAAATAACAAAAAGGTTAACGGTAAATATAATATTATAGTCTAAATTATTTTGTAGTGCTTTCAATTATGTGGTAATCCTCATCAGCTTTAAGAGAATTTCAAAATTTAAACTTAATGCTATGTATATTTCCATAGCTGTATTTGCAGTTTGCTATTAATAATATTGTTCTTATATTTATCAATTAATATTGCCTCTTTAATTTTCCTCTTTTTATGATTTCTTTCTTCCATTAATATTATTTCATTACTATCAAATGTAAACTTATAATTACAAGTTTTTTCATGGTCAAGGAATAATGAAGCTGTAATAAATTGACTATTTATGTTATTTTTAATTCGATTATATAATAATTGATGCTCCTTCAATCTTTATTCCACAGAACATCTAGATTCACCGATGTAAAATTTTTGACACTGAAACAGTAAGATTCGTATTCGAATCTTAAGTTTCACCTTTTTCTGTCGTCTCTCACTGACCGGTCTATCCCGCCCAAATTTAAACTTTTTGATATCGAATTGTGTGTGTAACAATATTAAAAGTGTATAAATATATGTAGAATTCAGCATAAACACGCACACATTTCGATCTCAAATTAAACGCAATAAATAGGGATAAAATAATATAATTTAGATTTCTTTTAGTTATATAATTTTATATAATTTTAATCATTTATTTTGGATTATAAAGTTCGTATTTATTGCTTTGTTTAAATTTCATTTAATAATAATTCTAAAAATATCTGATGTAATATTTAATTAAAAGTTAAAATAATCTTATGTTCCCTTTTTGTTTTTGAAATTTAAAAGCATCGGTCAGTGATAGATAATAGATTAATTAAAGAAAAATTCCCCAAAATTAATTAGTAAATGTAAAATGTAAACAATAGAACGGCAGCTTTCTTTAATTAAAAACCAACAAAATGCATTGATTACCCTCAGGGCAGATTAAGTAGAACCTAAAAATATCTTAACAAAAATGTGAAAGATCAAGATAAAAAAAGAGGCCATCTTAGACTTGCTGGAGACATTCACTTAAACTTTAGCTTTGCTCTCGATCACTGAGAGTCTCCAAAAATAATAAAAATAATTTGTTCCTGCCAAGGTATGACCGAGTAAAGCACCTAGATTATTCTCCATCGGGAGATGGCCTATCGGATGCTGAGCTTTCATTGCCCATCATAAATTCACCATGAAGATCTGCTGCCTAAAATGAATGAGAAAGCTGCTGCTGCCATGAAATTAAATGAAATATCTAAATACAAGAAAGACTTGCCACTCGTGAACTTTTTGCTGCTAAATTAATGGAATCAGAAAACTTCTTATAAAACAGGTACCTGTCTGTGTTCAAACTCTAGAGTACTCTAATAATATGCTATAGCTCTTCTTCATATTACTTATCTAAATTGTAAAATGTAAAAACTACCATTTGTATAACTAAATTGAATAATTAATGTAATGTGTAAATTTCTCTACTAATCTAGCTTACCTCATTCTATCTTGGGTGCGTATTTCTATAATCTACATTTCTATCTATAGTTATTATTTAATTATTGCATGCTCATAATTATTTCAATTTTCAAAGTTTAAATCTATGATCGCTTAAAACAATGAATGCGTGTCAAATTTTCATTAATATTTACTTTCTTTAATAACTTAACTTTCATATAAATCGACACGCATTCAATGCTTCATTTATTGTAATGCAGGGTCTACTACTTCGCAAATGGCTGATGTATTAGTTATAATAATTCCCAATTTATATATGTTTGGTATTTATTAAATCATCATGAATAATTCCATAGAATTACATTTCTTTGAGAGTCACCAACGTTCTTTAGTAAATGTTGATAATGTCGGGCCGAATTAGAAATCCATTTAAATCTTATCATAATCATTTATAAGTATACATGTGTTACATTTTAGAGACGCGATGACCCATTCCGCCGTGAAATTTCCGGATTCTTCAGGGTTGAAATTAACCCCAGTCATCCTACACAAGCGGGCATAATGGGTGCTCCCGTAGGACTTGACAACATCATGCAGCCAGCTGGCAAAAATGCGACACGGTCCGCTTGTCCCTGGTTATGCTTATGTGACACCTTACTTCATCGGGTCAAGGCAGAGACCAGCCTGACATTCTTATAAACCCATTCGCGGCATTGCAGTTTCAATATACTGCCATTCCATATCGCCTTTCTAAAGCGTACCACGTGTTCCTTTGCTCAATTCTATTATTCTATATATCACTCCGCCTCTGCATTATCTTCATCATTCACTCTCAAATAAATGTTTGCTCTTAGTCATAAAATAAATAGTTTAATTAAATAAATATATGTCCACCACTACTCTTAAATCTTACTTTAGACTCTTGCATTGCAAAGGTATAAATTCCCCAAGGCATGCATTAGAAATACTTACTCGAGAATTTTAGGTAGCTAGATTAAGCCTTCAAATAAGTGAATCCCTTTTGTAAACATTTCAGTATCGGAAATACCGCTACTGAGTCCCCAAGATAAAATAATATGTAAATAAATAAATGTATTCTTTAAAATATAATCATGTCGCAAATTTTGCTACTGAAGCTTTCAATCCCTAAAATATTATTAGTCAATGTTTTATTAAAATGTATTAATAAATAATTTTAAACTATATGTCTGCAGTTACGTTTCATTTATTCGATACCCATTCTATATAATATTTCCTCGATTATGTAAATATGAATGTTGAATTAGTATTAGTTTGATTATTGGCTAACTCGAGAATAAAATCATGAATCTCTTGCATATCCCTGACCACCGTGCCTAAGGAAATATTTACTAATGTCGCATCAGATGCGTTGTTTCATGGATTGTATTGTGGAACCGATAAACTATGTTCGAACTCAGTACCACTGGTGGCTTTGCTACTCGATGGTGCTGCTGTTCTGTATGGTGGTCGAATTCTGCACTATGTTTACGAGTCACACGTTTTCTGACCGTTACAACACCTACATGAAATTTGATAAATTATATTACTTCTTTGTAATTTAGGGATTATACACTTAGAATTATTAATCAATCTATTAACATTTGGAGGAACACAAAATGAAATATTATACTTTTCCTTAAATATATTCTTAATTAATTTATATTGCATGTTATTTACAAACGGTATAGATAACCATTTTTTATTATCTAAAGTAACACTGCAAACACATTTCTTATTATTAAATGAATTTACTAAATTCATTTAATAAATTCATTTAATAATAAGAAAAGTGTTTGCAGTGTTACTTTAGATAATAAAAAATGGATATCTATACCGTTTGTAAATAACATGCAATATAAATTAAGAATATATTTAAGAAAAAGTATAATATTTCATTTTGTGTTTCTTTAAATGTTAATAGATTGATTAATAATTCTAAGTGTATAATTCCTAAATTACAAATAAGTAATATAATTTATCAAGTTTCATGAAGGTGTCAAAAATTTTACATCAGTGAATCGAGATGTTCTGTGGAAAAAAAATTGAAGGAGCATCAATTATTATATAATCGAATTAAAAATAACATAAATAGTCAATTTAATACAGCTTCAGTATTCTTTGACCATGAAAAAACTTGTAATTATAAGTTTACATTTGATAGTAATGAAATAAAAATATTAATGGAAGAAAGAAATCATAAAAAGAGGAAAATTAAAGAGGCAATATTAATTGATAAATATAAGAGCGATGTTATTAATAGGCAAACTGCAAATATGACCATACACAGCTTATAAAAATATACATAGCATTAAGTTTAAATTTTGAAATTCACTTAAAGCTGATGAGGATTACCATGTAATTGAAAGCACTACAAAATAATTTAGACTATAATATTATATTTACCGTTAACCTTTTTGTTATTTCTTATATATATATATAATTTCCAAGTTAATCCAGCTTCTCTGATCTCTAGCCTCTCTTCTTCACATCACTCCAGAACTCTTCCTTATTTCATCCACCTCACATATGGTCTATTTCCAGGTCTTTTACAATCTCTTGGAATCCAGTTTCAGATATCAAGTGTTTGTCTATTATCATCTCTTCTAGCAATATGTCCAGCTCAAATCCTCTTATCTTTTAATTCTTATATATATATATATATATATATATAAGAATTAAAAGATATATATATATACATATATATATATATTGTACCTATATTGATATAGGCACATATAATTTTTATCTAAAATTATTATTAAAGTAATCTTTCGTAAAAGAAAAAACATAAAATTAAATGTTGAAGAATTTATTGCAGTTTGTTTTCGAAAAAGATAAGAATTAAATGGGTTTTTTTTAGTATTCGTAAAAATATAATTTGGAAAAGTTAAAACATGCAAATCTCTTTTCATTCAATTTTAATTAAAGAAAAAATAATGTTAAAACTAAATAGTAAATTGTATTAAAAATATATGTACATTTGTAAATATATAAAATGTATGTGAAAGTTAAAGAAGATTATCATTAAAAAACACGGCAATGGCTATTAGATATTAATTAATATAAAACAATACGTTTTTGCATGGCTATTACTAATTAAGCAATCTTCCAAAAACACGTTTATCAAAGGATTAATTGATAAGGAATTTGACAACAGATCTTTGCCAGAGATATCAGAAAGACAACAAGGCGCAGGTATAAATAGACCTTTTTTTATCGGACAGCAATCAGTTCCACAAAATAATTGAGTGAGTTCAGTTCACAAAGTTATTGAGAGAGTGCAGTTTGGAAATTAACTGAGTCAGTTAAGAAACAAAATGCAGTGCTGAGAATATTTTGGAACGCACGTTCACCTCCAGCCCAGATGTCTGAGAAAACAGCAGACCTGCCCGTGAAATAATGTCAGCTTAACATCTTAGAAAAATCTCCGTCAGTATCTATTTGTCTCAGATAGCAATAATCGTGAAAATCAGGAAACTCAGCAAGGAAACGTCCCAGCTGGCTGGTAAGCATTTATAATGGAAATATCCTCACTGAAAGCAGCCTCCAAAGAACAAAATTCTACGTCAACATTCAAAATCCTAGGTAAAACATTTGCTTATTTTGTTCTATACTGTAATAGCCATTGCATTTCATTAATTCCTGCGAATCCTCCAAGAGTCTAATTATATGAACTCGATATCATACATAAATGAACTATTGATGTGTGTGATTAAATTTCAAATGCTATGTAATACTTTAATATTATTATGTGTGTGTGTGCATGAGTTAATATGTGCGTGATCCTTATATCAATATTATTAGTTAAATTAGATAAATACCAGTGTTTTGTTATGAAAGTAAACAAGAATATTTAAACTAGTTTAGAAATGTTAATTTAAAATATGCATGTGTTTTATTAGAATGTTTAAATTTAGTAAATAAATGTTAGTTAATAAATTATCTTTAAAATTAAACTTTATTTGTCGGTTAATTCTTTTTATCAATCCTTTTACCAAATTCTTTTTATCAATTCTTTTACAATTCTTTTTATAAATTCTTTTAACAAATTCTTTATCAAGTCTTTTAACCCCTAATTAAGTATAATCTATTAGTGATTACAAACAACTGAGCTAGTCGTGGATTTAGGCGTTGGGTTAGTTGCCACTATTCAAAGTGCATTGTCTATTCTTTTAGAATAAGCAGCTGGCACCCGTGTTTATACACAAACAAAAAAAGTGCTTTGAACTTGGTGTTGAACTCAACAGTCGAGAAGAAGTTATGTCCTGGAAATGTAACGTTAGTTATATACTTTATAGCTATCATTTGGGCATACATACTCTCCGAGTATTTTCTTCTCTGCCTAAGAGGCCAGTGTTTCGAACACACGTATTCGAGTTCGGTTCAATATAAATATTGTAACGGGCAAACATGCCATTACATTATTTATTTTAAAAATTTAGACATTAAAAAGAAAAGTTCACATATAAAAAAAATTTTAAGAAATAAAAAATTGAAAGTTAAAAGTCATTTAAACTTTATATATATAAAATCGCACAGATGAAAAATTATTAGAAGAAAACTTTATTAAAAAAAAAAGAAAAAGTTTTAAAACTAAATATTAAGAAAAAAAACTTGAAAGATTTAAAGCTAAAAAAAATATACAATAAATTAATTAATGCTATTGTAAAATGGAAATGATTATTTTAATTAGTTAAAAGTAAGCTAGCCCTTGGGCATTTCAAAATGTATAAGTAAAGGTCAGATAAGAGAAAAAAACAATAGAAACTAATAGCCAATAAAAGAAATCCCTCAGGAAATGGACCTCAATGAAAAGATCATCATCGTCATGATGTAATGTCCACTGGATCCAAAAGTTTACAATAAAAGGAAACATTTGGAATTAAATTTTAGTGAAGAAAGAGCTAGTAGAGAGGATAGAGATGTGATAGAGAGAGAGATGTGTTAGTGTGGGGAGAGTTGAAGGAGAAGGGATTGAAAAGATGCACTCTTCAATTCCTTCAGTTTTTAAAAAGGAAAAGAAAGAGGAATGACCAATTGTTTTCCTATATTGAGGACCACAGGACATTGGGGGAATTAACGCTGGCTCCAAATTGCAAGCAACTGTTAAGCATGGATTTTTAAAACAGTAAGAACTTTAACTAATGAACTTTAATTCTAAAAAAAGAAACTTTTCCAGTATGTTAAAACCGTAAGAACATTAGTTAAGTAATGAACACTAAGTATAAACTTTCCCAATATTTAAATTATTGCAATAGAAATTCCTATCTGACCAAACTTAATCAGTTATTAATAATTATTTTATTGAATGTATTATTATTTTTTGTAAATCATTTCCATTAATTTATTTTTTCTGTTCTTTTAAGTTTTTATTATGATTTTTTTTCTTTTAAAATAAATTATATAAATGTTAAATTTAAGTCGGGCATGAATGGCTGCATAGATTTGTAAAGTTATATTAATTAATTAAGGGAGGGTTAATCTTGGGTTATTTGTTTCGTAGTTAAATTGGGTTAATCAATTAGATATATTAGGGTAATTAGTAAATGTAGCATGAGATTCGCTACATGCAGGATCCTATTATACACCGCAATTGGGCAAAATAAGTCCCATATCTCACTGACCTGGGAAGCAGATGGTATTCCCTGCTCCTTGGATCATCCCTTTTTAGCCTATAGAATGGGATAGTAAGATGGAAAACTCAGTCCCTTTCTATAGAGTTTTTTTTATTGTTCTTCTTACCAGATGGATGTAGTATTCCTGTACTTGATGAGAGTCAATGTCTTCTATAACCATGCTGTTCAGATGTACATTCCTGACAGTATGGTATTTGTGCTGTCGTATTCATGCTGCATTGAATACATCGATGTATCAGATGGATTGACATTGGTTTGAATGCGAACTTTTGGCCTAAGGTTAAATCAGGGATAGAATATTTTCTTTTCAAATGCAATCTATGTAGTCTATTCATACTCAAAACTCTAATAAAATATTAAACTCATCTGTGTGAACTTATAAAATAAAAGTTAAAACGTAAATTAAATTCTAAAATCAAAAATTAAAATGTAAGTTAAATTTTAAAGTAAATTGATACTAAAATGATTCAAAATCTTATATAAGTTTAAATAAATGTTTGTGTGTGTTATTACTGGCAGTGGCTTCTTTTATTTTTTTTTATATTGAAAAATATTTTAAGAATTTATATTTTATAAATCTCTGCATCTCACTGAGCTAGTGGCATGGGTTGATGGTCAGAATAAAAACATGTAAAATGTGAATCTTTAACTTACGTGTCTCCCTACTATATAAATTTTCTAGGTTCAAGTGGCCTAGTGGTGCCTATAGTGCAGATACGATAAGACTGGATCTTCTATTCACCCTGACTGTTATAATATATATATATATAATGTGATAGATTTTACTTAATACTTTATAACTTCTCATTTTTAATAAATCTCAGTAATTCACTGTTGTATAATCACACAAAGTCATGTCTATGGTATAAAATCATTTCATGCATATTGCCTTTTATGAAATTATCTATTTTATTATGCATTAAAAGTTTACTATTTTTGTGCCTTAAGGTTCTTTTACAAAAATTTTAATCATAAAATGTAAAAAATTGTTTAAACCTAATTTCTATTTTAAATGTTTTTACTTAATTGACTTATATATTACAGGTATTTGCTAATTCTCTCTTTGATTCCTCACCAATGCTTTAAATTGTAATTAAAGCAATTATATGTAAAATACAATTTATTAAATTATGATTACATTTATATAGACATTGTAATTTGAAATAATCCCAGCATGCATATGCCATTGATAGTTGTTCGTAGATTTCTTTAAGATGAAAAAAGTTTAGCAAATATTGCAATATAGTTATAAATATTAATATTCTAAAATAAATTCTACTAAAGGAGCAAACATCAGTTGCTAACTGTCACTGATTATTAGCATATGCTATTATTTGATTAAGAACATGTGATATACTATATTTACCTATCTAAAAATCAGAAAAAAATATTCTATGTAGATATATACATAAAACTTCCATTCTATTACTCTAAACAACATTTGAAAACAGAACATATCCTTATTACGTGTTTCATACTAGACCAGAGATATTCAGTTTGGCAGGTCACAATCTCTTACACATGTCTTCATCAATTGTTCAGCATTTATCAATAGAAAAATTATTAAAATTTGATATAGAAGCATCAAACTTTTCTGCATTCACATATTTGAAATTATTCACTTTAGATAAACACATTTGTGATTATTACTAATTACTCATTAGGTTAGATATTATCATATCATTCCTAACCTATATATAATCTTTAAACTAGGTTAATAACAAATATATGAATCTTTAATTGAGCTTAAAGTTTATATCTGGGCTGGGAATAATATGATATTCTCTTGCTTAATAAATGATTAGTAATAATCACTAACATATTTATTTAAAATGAAAGGTGTTAAATATGTGAGTGTAGAAAGTTCAAAACTTGAATATTAAATTGTATTAATATATATAGTTTTAAATAACTTTTTCATTTTGTTTTCAAAGAAACAATTCTAAATAAGTCGACTTTATATTTAAAATTTTTCTTTTCATCATTTGTGAATGTGATTGAAAGGTGAGAAATTTGAACAAAATCTGATAACTCTTTTATTTTAAAGGAATAGACTTGACATAAATAACATTTTATAGCTGAATGCTTTAAATAACCACTGTAATAAAAACTTCACTATATTTCTACAGAAAGCTAAATTTGTCAATTATTAATAGAAACCTGAAGAAAAAATATTATTTCACTATTCATAACAAAAGCAAATAGATTATGAATATTAGATTTTTAGAAAAATAAATGAGCTATATCTGTGTAAGTATTTATTATATGTATTGTTGTCTTTACGTGCAGTCTGCATTTGGTTGATACTCATGAAATTAGGAATAATAGAAAATTATATAGGTTTCACACACGTATAATATAAAAACAGGCAAAACTCTCCATACAGTATTGCCACTCAGTGTAATCCAGAGTAATCAATGGATGCCAGAAGGCTTGTGCATAAAATCCCCATCCAGTGCCTACTCATCCAATATCCCCAGACTAGTTTCTGGCTTGTGGCATTTGTCAGTGAGGAGCCTTGGACCTGAGAGCACTGTATCTAGATCTTATGATCTAATGCAATCCTCTAGCAGCCACCTTTTATCACTACTTAACTACAAAACTACGAGTCTTAAACTGAAAACACAATAATATTTTCAATCCAAGCTCATTAGCTTATATAGTCATATAGGTCTGAACTCAGTTCAGTACCTATACATTTTGGTGTCTTTGGTTCTTTAATAACCATAGCCACCACTATCTTATTAGGCAGGATTGGTTTTAAGCGAATAAACATGACACAGTCACCATTTCTTATGCTTGCTTATAACTGTCATTAAAACAGGCAAAACTCTCCATGCAGTATTTATTGATTACTCTGGCTTGCACTGAGTGGCAATACTATAAGGAGAGTTTTGCTTGTTTTAATAACAGTTATAAGCAAGTATAAGAAATTCTGATCATGTGATGTTTATTGACATAAAATATATTTATATATGTAACTAAATAGTAAGTAACTGAAACCCTTAATGAGTTATATAAAGTAATTAAACTCTTCAAAAGAGAGATGATTCCATCTATCTCTTAGCATATGTTCTTATATATGCTTAGTTTATTTACATAATTTTTAATGAGAGAGTGAATTGGATATATTGGTTATATATATTTATAAAATAAAAATCATCATCTTAATATTCAGAGGATCAAAACCAAGGATCAAAGCTAACATTAGTTTAAACAACTTCTAAATATAAAATGAAAACTCAGTTTTAATATCTGTAAATAATAAATAACTCAGATTATTTGTAACTGAATAAGAAGTAATTGGAGCTTCCAGTGACTTATATAACATAAATAAACTATCCAAATGAGAGATGACACTATCTGTCTCTTAACATTTGATCTTTTATAAGCTTGGTTTATTTATATAATTTTAAATGAGGAAGTAAATTCAATCTATTGCTTATATAAATTTATGGAATAAATGTTAATATATATATATATTTCATAGTGACTAATTATGCATATATTTTTAAAAAGACCTTACAAAATAAAAAAGATGTGATTAGTTGAAAAAGTGGACATGTATTTTACCATAAAGATATAAATATTTAAACCATAAGTGGAGTGGAATTCATTATATGTAAAAAAAAAAAAAAAAAAGATTGATAATAAATCATTCAAAATGGCTGATTAATTATTAATCTTAATGGATAATACTAAATGCAGATTTGCTCTATGCTCTAATAAGTTCTCAGTGTATAGAGGAGAGGATTTTTAAATAGATACCCAAAATGTGTTTGATCTCATTAATATCAAAGCATTATTTAGAATTGGAAAATGATCATAAGATAAAAACGCTAAGAGTAAATTTATTTACTTGTCAAGAAAAAAAGACACCGACTTGTAAAATTTGCAGAAAAATAAACTGTATATTACAATTTTTTTCTTTGATAAAATGTTCATGGAATTGGATATATAAAACATCCAAATGAACATGCAGCAGAATTGAATAATGTTTTGGCTAACAAAAAAATTAAATTTCAGAATTATAATGTCTACTATAGATTCAATATAGAAAATGATAATCTATTAGTGAAATGTATGAAATGTTTAAATACAATACTAGAGAAACAAAACACTTCATATCTTTTAGAATACCCCAATAAATTTAAAATAAAACTTGCAAACTGTTTTAAAATAATGCCATATTTTGAAGGTAATAAAAAGATAACAGATACAAAGACAGCTACTGCAAAAAATTAAAAAATTATTAGTAAATTATTATCTAAATATGACAATGTAAAGAATGCATAATGCTAACTGACATATATAAAATTTTTGAAATTGTCCATAGCTATATTTTTTCAGCCATACTTTACTTTTAAATATATAAAAAAGCTTGAATTGTTTCAAATAATTTAAATATGTCAATGTATATAGAAAAAAAGAGAGATGAAAATATCTAAACATGAGCCATAAAGAAGAATTGAATAAAAC
The DNA here is from genome assembly GCA_028023455.1 of Epiperipatus broadwayi. Classification (NCBI taxonomy): domain Eukaryota; kingdom Metazoa; phylum Onychophora; class Udeonychophora; order Euonychophora; family Peripatidae; genus Epiperipatus; species Epiperipatus broadwayi. Next base: position 363,480 of record JAQFVV010012896.1, read on the forward strand.
TTGAAAAAAGTTATTAAGATATAAAAATATATATCTATGAATTAGCAAGAAAAGCTATAAAAAATGATAATCTCAAAATTATAAAACGTCTGGTCATTATCAGGAAAATAAAAGTGTTCTATAAAAAAATAATATAATAATAAAAAGAAAACAATATGCTCCCTACACTTGTTACGTATTCTAAATTGTCCAATATTTGAAACAACAAAGTGAGACATACAATTGAATCTATGAAAAAGAAAAATCTTCGACAAATGATTGAATAATTGATGAAGATATAAATAATTTGCTGATAAAGTATATACCAAATGAGTAAATAATAAAAATATACCAGATGATTGAAAAAATCTAATAATGATATTGATATTGAACAGGAAGATAAAGGAGATATTTATTAGTTATATGTAAGATCTTTAACAGACTCAAAACAATCAAATAAAAAAAAGATAGATTTAAAAATGACTTATGATCAAATTATTAATGAAGATATAAAGTTAAGAGATGAAAATAATCATATATTTAAAGTTAAATAAATAAATATTAAAAATAATATTCCCTATGTGTTTGAAAAATAAATTTTAATAGATGCTGAGACTTGGCCATTTAAATAAAGAACAATATATATTCTCCTGTCTACTTAATAAAGAGTGGTGAGACACATGTTTGAAATAGCAAAAAGAGCTTAAAAGTAAAATGCATAGGTGATAAAACGAACAGATATTGAAGACATAATTGAAATAAGCTAAGTTGAACATATTCCTTGATTAGATGATAATAGATAATAGATAGATAGTTAAAATCTAAAACTGTACACTAAATTGTTGTAAAACATTGAAAAGGACCATATGGTTTGATAAAATAAGAAAGTTTGTTGATGAAATGGGTTGCTATAGATTGGAGAAAAGAAACTAAAAAAAACCTAAATGTTTCATTCTGTAATGAAGAAGTAATGGTGATGATATTAACAATACAGAGGAAAAAACATGTCTATTCCTTATATATTTTAAATTAAATTGTTACATATATATTAATTTTAAAATGTTTATATTTCAATAAAACAATTATTTCTTCCATTTTTTGGTAACAATCCCAAAATAAATTAAGAACAAAGCAGACAACAGTCAGTTACTATCTGATTGCATCATGAGTGTGTGAGATGAAGAAATGACTAAGAGATCATTTATGATAACACTCATAATGATAAAAAATGCATAAAATTTGTTAACCAAAATTTACAAATATGTGCTTCAATTTGTGAGTTGTTGAAATATTGGGTAGTGAATCTAGGGTAAATTAAATATATATGATGACACCAATGCAGATAAGAACAAAATTTACAATTAGAATGAAGAGGTAAAGATTGCAGGACTCATTCTCAATTGATAAAAGTTTTTCTTCATTGATGTTCAACAACACAAGATGTCATGATTAACTAATCATAGAATTATTTAATCAATTTTTCAGATATGAGTATAGATATAATTTGAATGATCCAAACAGATGTAAATGAAGATTAACCCAAAGAAGGGCATCCTTCAGATGTTGTATGCAGTTATATGTCTTCATATTAATAAGAGAATAACTTACTATTTTTTTCTCTTAGGAATTAATGGTTATTTTAAATATTCTGATGATATGCTTATTGCTGGATCACTTCTACAGTACATTACTTCTGAAGATAATTTAATTTTATGGAGGAAATATAAAATAATCAATTATAAAATATTCATAAACCCATTATCAATTAGAGAATTTGTACATCCCAAATTAAATGTTCTTCTTATAGATAAATGGGTTGGATTTAAAATATTTTTATTTAATAATATGTTGAGTAAATTTCAAAGTGGTAAATTATTCAATATTGAAATATATACTAATGAATTTATGTAGGTAGGATATAAAAAGAAAGATATTTTATATAAATTGAATAAATGTACACGTAGATGAAGGAAGAAAAATATTGAAGAAAAAACATGAATTACATTGACATACATAAATAATAAAATATGTAGTATAATTACATCTTTGGTTTCTTCTCATTTTATTGTTGCTCTTAATTTTGGATCACATACTGATAGATTTGGGAAAAAATGTTGTTGATAAATTTAACAATGTAAGGTTTTATGTAAATTGGTTTGCGACTGTGGATTCAGTTACATTGGTGAACCAAAGTCTGCATTGGAAAAGAGAATTTATGAACATGATCTTTTGTGTAATAAATTGTGATATTCCGGTATTTAGTCAGTTCTTTGTAACGAAAGATTTTATTTTGAAAGTGTTTAGTTTTATGCGAAAAATACTTTGAAGCAAAGAAAAATCAAAGACACATATTTAATAAATATGGCAAACTATATATTGAATAAAGAATACAGTTGTGTTAATATACATAAATTATGAAAACGTATATGGCAACATTGATGTTGTGAGACTTTAGGTGGTTTTTTTTTAAATGTAGCAATTTTAAGTATAAAATCTTACTCAGAATGACTGATATGCTGTAAACAGGCATATTATTATTTATTTTTATATATTGGTATTTTAATATTGTACAGTTTATTTCAGAGTATTTTGTTAATTATAATTATTTTATCTGATTATATATATAATATCAATCACTCCTCCTCACAACAGTATGTTTTTTTCAGCAATGCTACTTTGCAAAAGATCATAGTATTGGGAGGAGGGTGAGGTGATTGACATTTTATGTTTGATTTTTCACATAAAAACAAACATTGGGTCTATTTTATATATACATAACCAATCAATTGTTTCAGATTTGATACATTCTTCAAAACATATAATACATCTAAAACTATCATTCAGTACAAAATTCTTCAGACTAATCATTCTCATTTTTATATGTGTTTCATGAATAATGTTGATCATCAGGTGTGTTAGAGAATTGAAAATCGGAACATCCACACAGAAATAACAGAGACTTTTATTTTTATGTTTTAATTAATAATTGCAATCAATTGGACTTTGAAGAATGAACATCTATGAATATAACACAAAAATGCTGAAAGCATACTTGGTGATAATAATTCAATAAGCATTTAAACTCTGATTCAGTATTTCTTTATATATATGTTCCATATTTATATTTTACAAATATATGTCTGTACAATGAATGGAGAATTTTTAAGAGTGAAAGATTTAAATATATTCATGTGCATAATTCTTTATTACTATTATAGTATAATTTTTTGATTATGAGTAGAGAGGGTAGCTCTATAATATTCTGAAAAAAAATGTTAAGATCATAAAGATAATGAATATTTTATAACAGTTTCCCAAATTTATTGATGATGGATTTATAATTGTAAAAGCACATTATCCTATAATAAGCATGGAAATCTATGATTAGTAAGACATGTCTTATAAAAATATATCATTAACATGAACACTATTTGTATGAAAATAAAAGAGATATCCAAAAGAAGTAAAATATTGAGCACTTTTATTGAAAAAATATTACCGAAAATAACATAAAACAGAGAGCTACAAATAAATAAAGTATTAAAGGCTTAGTGAGTAAAAAGATTTTCTGTAAAAAATAAGTTAAAGGATTAGAAATGACACATATCTGCATATTTTATGGTGCACAGATTTATAGTGATGGGATATGAACATAATACGTAAAAATCATACACATAAAATACTTCATTTACATGATAACAGTAATTGTATTACATTCAAAGATCAGCCTTTCAAGCTAATTGTGCATGCATCTTTTTGAGAGTGTTAAATAATAAATGAATACTTCCCTCTACAATACAAGATATAGTATTTATGCAGGAATAAAAGGAATCCTTTTATTCCTACGACTCAAATTCTTTTATATGAGCAAATCTGAAGTACTGTTGAGGAAAGCGTGAGATTAGAATTCTCACTTTAAATTACTATTTACGCTTTCCTCAACAGTACTTCAGATTTGCTCATATAAAAGAATTTGAGTCGTAGGAATAAGAGGATTCATTTTATTCCTGCATAAATACTATATCTTGTATTGTAGAGGGAAGTATTCATTTATTAATTAACACTCTCAAAAAGATGCATGCACAATTAGCTTGAAAGGCTGATCTTTGAATGTAATACAATTGTACACATAGCGTCATATAAAAATAAATGCTTATTTACTTATGATAAAAGTAAAAAAAATGATGACAAATTTCCACGACCATAGTTTTATATAAACATGAAGCATTTTTTCTAGAACTGTATTCAAGTCAGTTTTGCAATTATTTATCTATGTAGCATATGAATTTTTTCAACAATTATTTATAAAGTATTTTACTGAGACTCCAAATAGGTAGTTAATTTATCTATGTCATTATATTAGACATTGTTATGTGTTTATATTTGTGTTTTACTACAAATGCATATAACAGTGGCATAAAACCCCATTTTTTAATGTTTAAAACTAATTATGAGATTTTAATAAAGAAAAATCACCACCTCCCCCCTAAATTTATTTTTCTTCTTCTAGAAAAAAAATATCCAGAAAAAAACTTTGAATTATAGTTTATGTTATGTGGTCAAACATTGTGTTAATAGAAGTCTGATTTACTCAATGTACTGATTTTTTTACATTATCTGTGAGACAATTTGTCTTCTGACATTTGATAAAAAAATATGTAAAAATAAAGAAAGTGACTTGGATGTATAATCAACATTACCATGATATATTTAATTGTAAATCCAAAAGTTTGAAGTGATAGGAATTCAATATTCAATAAAAAATTACAAAAAAAAATCAAGTCAGATGTCACATGACCTAATTTTATAAGCTTGTGTTTACAAATGTTATATATAAAGTTCACAAAACAAACGGTCAGGTTTTTTTATTTAAAAAATTTAGATTTATTGATAATAGGTATATACAAAAGTTTTCAATGATAGTTATAAATGTTTATATTGTTATAAGTTCTCCAAAAGTTTGTGTAGAATGAGACGAGATCTGATTTGTTTGTTTAGTCAGATCATAGGTCAGAGAAAAATTAGTGTGTGTTTAGGATGTTGAATTTATGTCTATACATTAATCAGATATTTGAGTGTTTCTTTTACCTGTTATATAGTTTATCAATCATTAGGATTGGAGTCATTTTGTAGGTAGCGTATTTTGAACAGTTTCCGTGTATGTTCGTGTAGAAACTTTGAGGAGAGCATTCTGTCTTATTTTTGTAGTTTTGAAAGGGTTGCAAGGAAGAAAATGTTTGCTTCTGGCTAGGGAATGCTAAACTTTAATTTACATCTTGTCACCCAGATAGCATATGTAACAAAGATTGCCATCCTAATGGTGGGGAAGTCTTTTTCCTTAATACACTCTTTGATTGATAAAATTTTATAGTAATCAATAATACTATTTTGAGATATTATGAGTTTAATCCTTCCCAATCCCATGCAAGAAAGCATAATGTGTTCAAATGTTTCTTCATGCATTAAGCAGTTTGAACAAATGGGGTCTATGTTTCTTATACCTCTTTTGTAATGAAGGAACCAAATGGTATGCATTGCATTTAGGTTCACCTTTATTAGATAGTCGAGGAATTTGGGTTCCAATGTCCAGAATTTGAATAAGGTGGTGATTTTGTAATTGAAATAGCCAAAACTTGGTTTAATTTGATGTGGTTTAGGGCTTATTAAATTGTATGCATCCCATATGTTAATTTTGGTTTTGAATACGTCAGGAGAACGGTCAGGTTGGGGTATTCTACAAAGCTTGCTAAGAGTTTGTTTTGCGAGCTCTATATATAATATCAATAAAAATATATAAAATGCTAAAAAAAAAAAAACTGCTTTAAATTATTTGAAGCCCACTATTAGAAAATATTTGCTAATTTTTCAAGCAGATTGTTCTTAATAATTATTTTAGACAGGATTTTATAGATAACAAAAATCAATTAGGTCATAAAACAAGAATTGGCAAACTTTTTCTTTGAAGAGATTCTTTGCGGTTCAATTTAATTACTAGAGGAGCTATGATTAAATTATTTGAAGAGAGTAAAGTTTATACAATTATATGAAAACTAATGCTTTTGAATACTCTTATAAAATTACAAAATAATTAACAGCATTATGAAACAATTAATAAACGTTGTTATAGTTATAAAAGAAAGATAAATTTGTTTTACAATTTTATCAATGTATAGAAGAGATATGAGGTGACAGGAAGAATATAATACTTGTATAAGAATATTAAGCTTAATTTTGATATTTTGTTCTGTCTGTACAATGAATTTTTAAAATTTGTAGTAATATGTATATATTTTTATTATCTCTTTTATAAAATATTCCATTCATTCAACTTTAATCTATTTTTAATTTTATAAAATGTTATTCATTTTTTGAGGAAAAAATACGACGATTTTTATGTTTTTGTATACAAAAATAAAAAATTAATCTTCTTTGCACCAGTATGTACAGTTGTTTTAATTTCAATTTCTAGTTGCCAATATTACATAATCAAAAAATAACATTTATCTTCATTTGGTTGATAATAATATTTTCATTCCAAGCAGTGCATGCAGTGTGTGTGGGCTAGATAAAACTATCTTACAGAATGAATTTAGCTCTTGCGCTGTATTTTATTGAACCCTTGTACTAGACAAAGAACAGTATTAAGTAATTTAATGCAGAAAAATATATTAGTCATTTATAAAATTATATTTTTATGAAAGGATGGTGCTTTAATAAAAAAAAGGGTTGAATTAAATGCTACCAGCTAAAATGATATTTAGTTTATACATACTCAAAACATGACTTTTATCAATGCAATAATAGCATTGAAGTAACCTTTATTAATAAATATAGTAACTGAATGTCTTCACTTATATAACATATTAATATGCTTATTCTATTTTACTCTTTTTAAAACAATTTTTATTTTAATATTTTTTTTGATTCAGCTGACTTACAGTCCTCATCAGACATTTTGTAAATCTCTACATATAATACATTTATAAAATGATCCTCGAGTCAGTTGAAACAGTTAGAAAATTAAAATAAAATAAAATTTGCTTTAAGAAGTGTAAAGAAAAGTTGATCATTTTATTATAATACTCTTTAAGTACATTTTTATTATGTAATGATCTTTACAGAAATTGTTATAATTTATTAAATAAAATAATATACCATATATGTAATCTTGTCAGTTTTAATTATTAGTTAATATGTTTTAAATACTAAAAAAGTATATATTTTTAAAAATTATATTTTACTTAACTTTTTTTTTTTTTTTTTTTTTATTAATTATAAATTTTTCTTATTTAATAAAAAAAAACAAACCACATAACTTTTTTTTTTTTCCCCCTCTCTTTTGAAAAAAAAAAGTGGGGGGGGGGGGTTTTTTTTATATATATTTTTTTTTATTTATTTTTTATTATAATTTTATTGAAGGCGGCACATCTAAAAGTTTTTTTTTTTTTTTTTTTAAGAAATATATGGGGAAAAAAAGAAGCGATTTAAAGGGTGTCCAAACCTCCCCATTTTTAAACGAGTCTATGTTTTATATCAAATTGTCCTTGTTATAGTATATAACATTATAGTTATTATGGTGCTTTATATTTTTCATATTTCCTCAAAAGGTATTTACGGTTTTTATGGACTAATTAATTACTCCTTTTGTATCTCTATTTTAACTATAATATATATAAAACAAAAAAAAATATTTATATACTTATATATCCACAAAATAGTTTAATATTTCAACCAGAGAACTGGTTTTCATCAGAAATAAAAAAAATATATACAGTAAAATTGTGATATTCGAATCCTTTTACTGTATATATTTGTTTGTTTTTGATGAAAACCAGTCCTCTGGTTGACATATTAAACTATTTCATGGATATATAAGTACTTTTATATATATAAAAGACATATTTTCCAGGTTCATCCATGTTAAAAAATTTAAATATTGATATACCGACATTTCGACTTGATCACAAAGTCATCTACTGGGTGATAAAAGGTAGAAAGACAGTTGTAGAGGCGCTACAATCATTGACTTGAAAAAAAAACTTTAATGTTCCACCAATAGCAAAAATAGCATGCTAATGCAGTTAAACAACACTCATCAGCAGCAGCACTCTTACTCCATACTATATATTCAGGTCATAAAATTGATTTTTCTAGTACCAGCATCATATCCAGATGCTATAATCTCTACCAGTGCAAAATTAGAGAAGCCACTGAGATACTTAAATGGCCAGATTGTATCAATAAGCGAGATGATACGTGCAAACTTCCTCCTATTTGGAAAGATTTAAAAAAAAAACAATCTTAATTTAACATTTTTGCTATTGGTGGAACTTTAAAAAGGGTTTTTTTTTTCTTCAAATCAATGATTGTAGCGCCTTTACAACCATTTTTCTATCTGTTATCACCCAGTAGATGACTTGTATGATAAAGTTCAAACGTCACTATATCAATAGTTAATTTTTTTAACAAGGATAAACTCGCAAAATGTCTTTTATATATGTAACCCATGAAAGTCTTCATATCAACATTATTAACCTCTATGGGGAGGAAATATTTAAGGAGCTACTTAGTAGTTTATCTTTTCTATTAGCATGTAAAAAATCACAGCATTACACCCACTTGCTATAAAATTATGTTTCATAAGAAAAATTACAATATTAGTAAAATTCTAAAAAAAACTAGCAATATTATTTTAAATTCTTTTATTAAAGAAACTCGAAAAAATCTAGACAAAATTAACAAAGTATTGCTGGAATTACGATTATTCCTTAGTAATAAAATACATCATTTACTGTAAACTAGTTTTGATTGTATTACAAATTTTAGATTGGTTAAAAATTCAAAATTTGTAACAGCTAAGCAAAAGAAAAAATTACAAATGCTAATTAGAACATAATCACCAATCATTATGTATCCAAATCAAAAAAACATTTATAATTTATCTAAGAAAGTCCTCTCTACAGATGAAGTTTCAGTTTTAGAAAAAGGTTTTAATTTTGCTTTAACGCCTTCCCGGATACCTTTTGAGAAAAATTTTTGTAATGTTGAATGAGCTCTTGATAAAATAGATTCTTCATCAGCTGATTTGGCTAGAGCCAAGATTTGCAATATTTTAAAAAGCTAAGCTTTCTAAAAATAATATTTTAAATAAACAAAGACAAGCATTAAATAATATAAAATCGGACAAATCAATTTCCGTACTTCCAGCTTATAAAGATAATGCTACTGTTGTTATGGATTGTGACATAATAAAACTTTAGATTTGCTTCATGATAAAACTTATAAACCATCAAAAAAAGATCATACTACTTATTTGGAAAAAAAACAACCAAAGCCATTATTAATAAATCGCTTATTGAAACAGAGATAAATAATAAAATAATCCCTCATGAAAAATCATGGGTCTGCCCAAAATTTTATTAACTTCAAAAAATTTACAAACCAGATACCCCCCTTTGTCCAATAGTAAGTGCAATAGGAACTCCAACTCATATTTTAGCTAGATATTTATTGGTTTTCATTAAACCTACAATCCCATCTATTAAACCATATATTAAAAACTCTTTTCATTTTATTTCTGTTTTAAAAAAAATAAAAATTAATGCTAATGACATTCTGGTCAGTTTTGAAATTGTGTCTTTGTTTACAAACATTCCAATTGATGAAGCTTTAAATGTAATTTCACAATGCTGCAATTTACCAAACCATATTATTGCTTTGATTAAACATTATCTCTTTAACACATGTTTTGTATACAATGGACAGTATTACAGACAAGTTTTTTTACTCCTATGGGCTCACCTATCTCAGGCTTAATAGCTAATTTATTCATGAAAAATATAGAAACTCATGCTTTAGAATCATCATCTTTAAAACCTGTCATTTGGCTCAGATACATAGATGACACTTTTGTCATATGGCAACATGGAAAAAATAAATTAGATGATTTTTTCTTAGATTTAAATAATATGCATCCTCATATTAAATTTACAATGAAGACAGAGTGTGATGGAAAACTTCTTTTTCTTGATGTTCTAGTGGAGTACAAAATAGTTTATCTTTTTTGATTTACAGAAAGAATATACACACTGACAGATATTTACATTTCCATTTTCATCATCACCCAACTTAGATAGTTTCCATAGCCAAAATTCTTTTAAATAGAGCAATTAACCTTTCATATAAGTCACATCTGAAAGAAAAAAAATAAATCATATTAATAGTGTTTTATTAGCAAATAGTTATAAATATAAATTTATTAAAAAAGCCTTATTTCAAGCCCAAAATGGACAAAATAGGAAACAAAAAGATGATAAATCAGCTATTAGAATTTGTGTTCCATATGTAAAAGGATCTACAGACAGTATTGGATGTATATTAAAACTCTATAATATAAATACAACATTTTCTACTCATCAAAAAATCAGCAATATAATAACCAAGCCTAAGAATTTAATCCCTCTTGAATCTCATAATGTTTATCAAATCTTATGTAAAAATTGTAACACTTTTTAAATAGGTATGAGTAATTGTTGCATCAGTGCAAGGATAGATGTGCATGCTAATGCAGTTAAAAACACAGCAGCACTCTCATTCCATACTATAGATTCACGTCATAAAATTGATTTTTCTAGTACCAGGATCATATCCAGATGTGATAATCTCTACCAGTGCAAAATATATCTTTTATATATGCAACCTGTGAAAATCTTCATATAAACATATATATATATTAATATATGCAAATTCCTCTGGTATTTTCCAGATTATAAATATTACTATCTATCACATCCGATGGTAATATTTATAATGAGAAAATTACAATAGATATCTCCACATATTAAAATATTTATAAATTACATCTGTTGAAAATTATTAGCTTATATATATATGTGTGTGATATAAAAATATTAAATTAATTAGCAAAAAATCTTATCAGACCAACTATGTTTATGATGCGCACGCGTCAAAAGTATACTTGGTTTACTTAATTTCAACTCTGTTTTAGTATCTCAATATACCAAGATATTATATATATATATAAATTAATGATCTAAAATATATGAACAAGATTCAATATTTATATATGTTTATCTACGCTGAATAATACTATAAATTATTTTGTTTTATGAAATCACCCACAGAAACACATTTACTTTAACATAATACTAGAAAATAATAAATGAGTATCTATTTTACATGAAATAAAAAGGATGTGCTCATAACGTTTCCTGTTTAATACGTGAAGATGTGGGAGAAGTCTTGATTTAAAGATTTTTAGTATTGTTTCTCAGGTAAAAATAAAAAGAAATTTGGTCAGACTATAACATTTTGTTATTGAATATTTGTTGATTGGCTACGCAACTAATCATATATAGCTATGTTATGTATTCAAAATGTCAAAACTATAATGTTTTAAAAACTGTCTATCATAACTGGTATGAAAACATTAAAAGAGATGAATACATTTATTTAAATATCATAAAAATGAATAGAGATAAAGTAAAAAGTAAATCAGTCTTTAACTCAGCATGTTTGTTAGATGCATGAAGTTTAGGATTTTAATAATTTTTATCATTGTTTTTCTCTCCTATAAAATACTTAAATAATTTACCAAACAATTAACTATCTTACAAAAATCATACACCTACTTGGAACATAAAAAAATTTCCTAAATGAATTTGCAATCTCTATACTGTGAATTTCTTAAAATAAATATAGAATTTACTGATTAAATAAAATTGTATTAAAAATAGTTACAATGTTATTGAATAAAGATTTTAAAATGACTAGTGTATAGAAAAATTGAATACTTGAATAAATAGAACAAATAATAATGTAGAAAAAAGAAAATGAAACTATCTGAAAAAAATTTAAAAATATAAAGTATTTAAAAGGGGATGATGACGTCATATACCTAAAGATAACAGTATTTTCAACTGTGGTTCAATAATATTTAGAAACGATTTTTAAAATACAATGAGTCGACAATTATATATTTGATGTGAATGCTGGATTATTATTAAATTCCTATATTTTGCCTGTTTAACAGATATTTCATTATGTTTTTAATCCTTTGTGTATTTGAAAATTTGTAATACATTTCATTAAAAATATATTTAATCATAGTCGAATTAAAATATATATTTATATTTAGTTTTAGAATTACTACCTTGTCAATAACTTATATAAATCCATGTGCACACATAAATATTCACAGATATATTTATAAACACACGTGTTTACACACGCAAACAAATTTAGAAAGATGTAATCTCTAATAATATTACAAAATTGCTGGTCAATATATCACTGTTGATATAACGCAAACGTTACTATATTTGCATGAATGATTGATTATACTTTAGAAAGCTAAAGAATATTTTTTTATTACAGGTGAGTTATTTAATTAGTATGAAGATTAAATACATTTTTCGTTCATTTCTGTTGAAGTTTGCAGCTTTCCAAATTTGTTTATATATACAATATTTTTAGTTGTATTAATCTATTCAGTTGTATTCTTAAATATGATTACTAATGAAGGTTTAATTAGTAAAGTGAGTTTCTATGATTTTGCTTTATTTAAAGTTTAGTTATACTAAAATAGGCAGATTATGAATGATCATAACATTGATTATTCATGTTTTATTCCTAAACATTAAAAAAGACAGAGTCATATCAATTTAGTATATTTATTGTTATCAATTTAAGATGAAATTTTTGTTCAGAAAGATAGCACATTTAATTATTGACTAGTAACTGATTATCTAATTGATGTGTTGTTTTTTACCATCATTGTCTGTCTGTAGAAGATACTGTGAATGCTTTTACTTTGCAATAAACTATTTACTAATCAGTCTTGTATTGGTGGTCAAGAGGTCAGCGCGACTGCCTTGCTCTTGCAGGCAGTTGCCCGGGTTGCGGGTTCGCGTCCCGGCCAATGCTATGACACTTTAAAAAAAAAAAAAACTATTTACTAATCATTTACCATATTAAGTATGCTAAACAGAAATGATCATGGGAATATCCAAAGGAAGATAAAACAGAATTGTATATTTTGACAAACATAAAATATATATTTCAAGATTGTAATGTTTTTAATTAGATATAACATAGGAATTGATCACATAATATGTGTTGATGCAAAACTAGAGAAATATAAATATTAAATAAGACAATAATAACAACTGATATTCTTAACTTTTAGAACCACTCCAAGGAATTTAAATTAGAACTTAGGAATTAATTTAAAGTATAGACAGATTTTGAAAATAATTCAAACATAAAATCAATATTTTATTAATAAGTTGAACAAAGATAAATGGTATAAAAAGCAACAATTCATTACTGAATTTTTATCTGAAACAAGATAATGTATAAAGAAAAGAAGGTTTTTGAAAATATTTAAAAATGATCCATTAAAAGTTTGTTTTGTAAAGTAGTACGAAAAAAAGGTAATAATGACATAAGAAAGGGATAATAAAAGTTAACAGAAGTTTTATAAGAATCAATGAACATCTTGATATCGAAGAAAAATATTTCAGCAATAAGTAGTTAATATGGAACTTACAAAAAAGAGATGTCATCATGAAATGTGAGGATAGGCACTCAGCACATTAACTTAGATTATCTTTGTAAAATAATATGGACGCTATCGCACCAGACCGCAAAGCTACTTTTTACTTAAAAACAAAATAAAAATATATTACTCAAGCGCTTTCAAGAGACGTGCCCTCATCTTTATAGCTCTAAGTGAAGTAATTATATGCAAATTATGCAAAGTTCAAAGGTTAATTGCTCCATTTCTTTGAGATCGCGAAGCTCTAGCTAAATAAAGATCGATATCAACTAGCATACTATTTATGAAATAAATAGATATATTGAAGAATATAGATAGAGTGATGTAGAGAAAATATAAGATGGGTTAGAAAAAACAAACATTTTAAGAAGCCTCTATTTTGTATTAAATTAAAACACTAAAAATGTTGACTTAATGCACAGCTAAAAAAGACAAAACAAACTTGTATGCAAAAACTATGAACCAATTAGAAAATTTCTACGCTAAATCAAAATTTGAACTCCATATTATAAATGTAGTAGGTAAATGCAATAACCGACATACTTTTGATATTAGTAGAGACACCAAAAATACAGATCATTTCCTCATAATATTGAGAACTGTCGTATTTGTATCTCAAATTTTTCCATATATATATTTATTTCTCTGTCTGTTTATCACCCACCCACCCCAATTCAACAATTCAACTTTTGTTTAACTTTCTTTTTATATAAATGCATCAAATATTTTAATTGAATATACTATTGCGAAAAGTTCTCGCTAAAACTGAATATTCAATATTTTTTTTCCAATCAACATTTAGCATTTTTAAAAAAAGGTAATTTATCTCTAACTAATTATAAGTTTAATATCATCTTGACATATTTTTATTTGCATATATATTAAACATATTCTTAATTTTTTTCCCACTAAATTGCTTCAGCAATATATGTAGAATTAATTTCAAATCACTTAATATGAAAAAGATTCATCTTTGAATCTACCAATAAATCAGACGTGATTTTTTTTTTTATCAAAAGCCTTTTTTTACTTTTTTTTTTAAAGAGCAAAGATATTTCTAAATGCTTTTTCCTCTTGAATGCTTGCTCCCCAGCTAAATCTCTGATTATTGATTACTGCTAGTTCTGTTCGCAGAGTACACTCAACTGCTAGCAATCATTTCTATCACAGGAAACTTTTTTCTGAATTTCAGGATTTTCTTTCTCTTTTTTCTCTTAATGATGTTGATAATGTGCCAGTCAATTAAATAAGTACAAGTTTAAAAGAAAAAGTTCAATTTTTGCAGATCACTAGATTGCCCATAATGCCTACTTTTACAGCTTACTGTAGTTGGACCAATCAGCCTAAAGCAAACAATGGAAAAATTAGAGTGAAGTGAAAACAGAAAAGAGTAAAAAATTTCCATATAAAATTAATTCTTTTTTAAATGCAATGATTTGATTGAATATAAAACATGTAAATGATAAAAATACTATTAAAGTAAAATTTATCAAATGGCAGAATCGTAATTTTAAAATGCAATTATGTACATATGTAATAAAGTATGTAAACGTACACAATGAGTTCATAATTCACAGAAATATGTCATTTCTACCAGCAGAAAAGAACTTTATCGTATTACGGTTGCACTTTTGTTTTGCGGCTAAAACATCACTAAACATTTAAAAGATTCAAATTAATCTGGGATTTTTTTTTTTATTCCATTTAAAAATATTTAAATACACATATATTATTCAATAGTTGGATGGTTTGATAGGATAATTATGGACTAACTATTTAGAAAAGAGGTTGCTTATAGATCCATATCTATTAAAATCGACCCACGAATATCATTTAATCATTAACGAAAACAAACAAGCATAATAAATCATATACTATATCGCAACGTTTATTGATGCTTTTTGTTTTTTAAGAAGGTCCTTTTTTGTAGTAAATAATACTTCCGCCTGATACGGCAATAGCCTGAGGCTTGACTTGAATTTTTTTAAAGATTTATTGTAGTAGTTTCTTCCTGGTTTTTTCAACACCATAGAATAAACCTTAAGATTAAAGCCATCCCAACTATTTTCTGAAAACTTTTTTCATTTAATAAAAATATTGCAACTAGTAATAAGTTCTAAATGTTTATTTGTTGGGGGGGGGGGATTAATTCCGATATCTAACCAACTGTGCCAAAACTGTAATGGTATGTATTTCCACATTTTTCACTAGGCAACAAATTAAACTAGCAACTTTTGCTCATAAGTAAGCGATCTCATTACTTAGTAAAATATCTTATTCATATGCCCTGAATGGATTAGTGCAGCTATAGATTACAGAATTATAAAGCTTAAGATTCATGGATTATAGCTCCATTCAGTTATGTCCATATAACTGTCAAGCAGTAAACTCAACTTTGCTATTTCTGATGTTCAAACTTTTTAACTCCCAAGAAATAATCTATTCATAGAGTTTTTTTACTTCAGTCTATTAAATTATTTATTATAATTTTATAATAAATTATAAATAAATTAATATGTGCAATTAAAATTTATAAAAATAATTGTGAATATAAAATGATTTTACTGTAATAAATAGTGTATTATTTATATAGTGCATAATGTGTATGTAATATTATACAAAAGAAACAAACCTCTGGTCACGAGCTTTTCTGGATTTACATGCATTCGCTTTTTAAACCAATGATCATGGGTGAGTGCATGTGAGTTCATAAAGCACATGACCGAAGGTTTGTTCCTACTTTATAATGTAAAATGATTTTTTAAGTTTTAAGTATAACTGCTGACAATTAGAGTTAGCTAATAGATTGATAGTTGGAATAATGACATTTTTTGGAGAAAAAAAAACTGACGAAAAATACAAATTTAAATGGAATATTTATGCCAGGTTAATATTTCTAAATATCCAGGAATCTGGTTATCTGAAACTGAAAAAACTAATGAGGAAACCAATTTAGAATGAGAAATGAAGAAAAGTGAAAGTTCACTTGCTATGTGATCAGTTTCCAATATAAGATATAATTTAGAATAGATAGGCCATTGGCCATGAGATTTATGAGATGTTATTTATGATCCATAATTATGAAATATGAAGGATAATGAAATTTTATTATGTTACAACTATATGCTTTAGAGGATCACAGATTGATATAATGATGATTTTTGAATTTAAAAAGTGTTGGTGGCCGAGTGGTTAGCACAGCTCCTTACAAGCAGTTGTCCCATGGTTCGCTTCCCAGCCGACACTTTGACACATTAAAAATAAAATTAAAAATTAAGCTTTATAAATATTTTACAGAATTTGAATTATATATAGATGAATCTTAGATTATTAAAAAGAAAAAAAATTGAAGAATTCAAAGATGAGAGTTTGGAAAAAAATTGGGATAATAAAAGGCAATATGATTTATTAAAATCTATGGCTATGATTTATATAAATACAAATAGACATTTTTTATTTATTATTTTTGCTCTTCTTATTTTCTACATGGTGTAATTTATTAAAGTAGCGGATGGACTTGAAACCTAGAAGTCCTAAACTAAAGCTCAATGTTTTACTTCTAGAGTATAAATGTTATATAACCTTCCTACTAACAATTTGATAATTTTTTAAAACCTTATTTTCTTTCTTTATTCTTTTTTCAGATCAGTATAGAACTTGATCATCATGAATTTCTCAAATCATCAGACATTTCTCTGCTCCAACTATGGCAATGAGATTGTCTGTGTGTGCAACATCACATCCCTTTTTTAATTACACAAACAGTAATCCTGACTTATCTCTTTTATCCTATATTTTTTTGTTTTTCTCTCTAAATTTTTCCTTCAGAAAATAAAATAATGAGTAGTTATGAATGATGATTATGATATGCAGAGAAACCCACTAAATGTTTTAAAGTGAGAAATTAATAAAAAATATGTTTAAAAAAACTATGCAGCATATAAACTATTAAAAGAAAAATTAAAAGATAATCTGTAAAGAGCCAAAAACTGTTCAAATTTTAAATAATAGAAGAAAGGGAGTGTATAGATAGAATATAGTAATGTGTGGAACCTGTATAATGACAAGCAAACTTATGTTATAATGCCATTTTCATTACTTATCATTAACCATATTGGTTACTCATTTAAAAATTAACATATAATAAATCTACCACCCAATTGAATTTTGACCCATAAAACTATTTTAAATCTAAAAGTACATTCCATGTCCTAATTAGTTCTTCATTACTTGTATATAATTCCTTTTAAAACAAATTTTTATAAGTATACAGATATGCACTATTAAATCTCTTAATACTAACTTATGTATAATGGGTATATATGTAATAGATATGATAAACCTAAACTTATATAAATCAGGTAACAACATACTTTATTGATAAAGATTATGCTAAAAATAATGTCCCATTTTTAAGATTTTTACTGGTATTCATTGCTAAAATAACAACAATCTGCATTAAGTTCTTGTCATAAAGTGAGACTTATCACTAAAGTTTGGATTATTAATTGAGCAGTATTATATTCATCATCATCATCATCAACATCATCATCATCATCATCATTATTATTATTATTATTATTATTATTATTATTATTATTATTATTATTATTATTATTATCATCATCATCATGGTTCTGCATTAAATGCAGATGATTTTTCTAAACATTTTGCAGAGTTATACTTTTCACAACATGGGATTGATTCTAAAATCACATTTCCTGGCAATTTGTCTAGTGCTAAATGTACAATTTATCATATCTCTATGGAATATGTTATTGTAGCTATTAGGAGGCTTAAGACCCACTCTAGTTTAGGATGTGATAATATTCCTTCTTTTATTTATAAGGGGCTAGCCAAATTTATTGCAGTACCTTTTGCCTTTGTTTTTAATCTGTCTCTTAATTCTTGTACTTTTCCTAGTGTTTTGAAATGTGCTAGAATGGTTCCAATCTTCAAAAATGGTGATCGAGATTGTGTTTCTAATTATAGACCGATTTCTGTTCTGCATACCATTGCACAAATTTTTGAGAGATGTATTTGGGTAAGATAATTTCTTCTTCTCAACATGGTTTTAGTCCTAATAGATCAATTGATAGTAATCTATTCACAATTTATGATCATATAGCTCATGCTATTGAAGATTGTCAAAGACTAGATGTTATTTATTTTGATTTGTCAAAAGCCTTTGACAAAGTTGATCACAGTGTCTTACTTAATAAATTACATAAAATAGGTTTCTCTAATAAACTTGTATATTGGTTTCAATCATTTCTGTGTAGTTGTACAGCATATATTAAATTCAATAATAAAGTTTCATTTAATTTTGAATGCAATTTAGGTGTTCCACAGGGTAGTATTTTAGCACCCATGCTGTTTAATGTTTATGTTAATGATCTTAAGGATTGCTTGAGATATTCTTTTCTGTTAAGCTATGCTGATGACTGTAAGATTTTTAGAAGAATTATATCAGTGAACGATTGTGTTCTCCTTCAGAAGGATATTGATAACTTTAGTGCTTGGTGTGAGTCAAATAATATGACAGTTAATTTTGATAAATATTCCTTTATTTCTTATTCCAAAAAATCTAAAGTTTTACAGTTTTGTTATTATATCAATTCTCATAAAATTATTTCAGTTAAATGCCAAAAAGATCTTGGAATTATGTTTTCTTGTAATGGATCTTTTATTCCTCATCTTGAAATGATTGTTGGTAAGACTTTTAAGATTATGGGTGCCATTCTTAGACATGGTTATCAGTTCAGTAATGATACTAAACGGAAATTGTTTTTTTTCCTTGGTTCTTCCTATTATTGAATATGGTTCAATAATTTGGAACCCTAGTTCTTTGCAAGGATGTAACTTGTTGCAGTCTATTTCAAAGAAGTTTTTCAAATATGTTTCTTGGGAGGGTAAAATGATTAATCTTTCATCTAGATGAAAGTATAGGGATTTGAAATATTTTTATAAAATTGTTAATAAACAGGTTATTTTATCAGATATAGTTTCAACTATCTCAATTAGGTCTTTGAGTTATGATACTAGATCTACTTGTGTATATTGCATTCAAACATGTCATTCTAATATTCTCAAATTTTCTCCTTTATTTAGGTTACCCTCTTTATATAATCAAATTGGGAGTAACCTTAATCTGTGTGATATTGATTATAAGAAATTTTGTAATCTTGTTAAACTGAAAAGTTATGTTTGATTTTGTCTTTTAAATTTTACTTTATTATGTATACATTGATATTTTCATTTTATGTTATATGTTTTATTTTCACTTTTATTGTGTGTGCAAACTGTAATTGGCTTTATGCTGTTGTTTAGCACTTAAATAAATGAATTGAATTATTATTATTATTATTATTATTATTATTATTATTATTATTATTATTATTATTATTATTATTATTATTATTATTATTATTATTATTATTATTATTATTATTATATGTCAAAGTGTTGACCAGGAAGTGAACCCAGGTTGGCTGCTTGGAAGGCAGCTACGCTAACTGCTAGGCCACCAACGTTTGACATGTTCATTAATATTTACCTAGCTTCTTTACAAATTATTCATGAAATGTTTAACAGTTTTTAAAAAATTCCTGAAAATAAACAGGTCATAAAAGGTGAAAACATTAATTTTTTATATTTGAAATTGTTTACTGTATACATGTAAAGCCACATAATGTTCAGGGATATATACATTCATTATCAACATTTTCATTTCAATATAAAACAATGCCTTTTAATTATTTTTATTTAAAAATTTAAAACTTTGGAAGTTTAAGTTAGATAAAAATAATAATTTAGAAAATTATAAAAATGATTTAATTAGGGTTGGTTGCTTTAAAATTATGCTTGATAAGTAAATTAAAAAAAATTTTGATTATAAATTTGATAGAACATCTAATACTAAGCAATTAATTGATATACTTTATATTCAGTAGCTGAGAAGTCAGCACAGCTACTTTGCAAGCAAGCAGTTGCTTGCAGACAGTTGTCACAGGTTCGCTTCCCAGCCGATGCTTTGACATATGGAAAAAAATTAACTATAGATAAAGATTTAATCATTGGTTTTCAATGTCATTTGCCTTTGCTAATTCTAATAATAAGCTTGAAAAGAAAGAAAACTGGAAGGTACATACTCTCAATGCCAGGTTTGTAATGTCAGATATTATGTGTAGATGTGAACATGTTTAAAGTCTAGTTAGCATGTTCATTTATATACTAGAACCAAATGCAATAGTGCATATAATTCTGTGTTTTGGATCTGAAAAAATATTTTTTAAACCTTCTGATGCTAAAATAATTTGTCTGGAAAATAAATAAATAAAAGAAGCTTGTCATATAATTCATATTTTTATTTGTCACTCATTAGACTAAATATGAACCAATAATAAATATTATTCATTATTGGGTTATATCTAGTCTAATGAGTGACTAATAAAAAATATTAATGTACTTTCATTAAGTCATTTATCTCAAAGTTGTGAGAGCAGCACATTTAACACATCAAATAAACTGTAGTAATTTGATATCTACATATATACTGAACATTGATAAAGATAAGTGTGAAAGTTTGTGGTTTGGACCAACTGATGAGTGCTGATTCAGCATAAAATGTGCATCTTTGGGATCATAGATATTTTCACATAATCTTTGGTCATATGTTTATGATTACATTCTTCCATACGGTAATGAAAGCAGATCGCAACCATTCCCTTCATCACGTGACAGTGGTGTAGTGAAAACCCTACTACAGAAATATTATTGTCATATAATTAGTTCAAATTTTTTTATTAGTGTTAGAACCAATAGCACTGCTTTCATTAAAAACTATTTTTTAATGTGTAGCATTTTAGTAATATTTTCTTTTGCTAAATCCCTTAATGAAATAATCAATATGATTCTCCTTTTAAATAATGGATGTTTAATGTATGGTATATATATGGGTAGGTTTGCTTAGTGTATTGTAATCTTGCTTTGATAAAGATACGCTATATGAAAAGCTGGCTTAGCAATCTTTTGAATTTATTTTGCCAGATTTTTTTAAATAATTTGTCTACATACTCTTGTTTAATATATTTCTACATATTGCTATGATTTATATATATGTAAAAGATTTAATTAAGGAAAAAGAATGAAAATAAGAATTATAAGAAAAGTGTAACTAATATTCTTCACTACAAAAATGTATTTACATTTTTAAAATTTCTTAATATTAAAATAAATAATCGTGTAGTTAGTTGTTTAAATGTCATAAGAGGTTTAAGCATTCAAGTGGCAATTAACTTCTATTAAAGTGACTGATTTGATATTTATTGCATTACTCTGCTGAGAATCGCTTCTACTAAAAACATCTAGAGATTAATATCACAAGATATATATTTATAAAAACAATTTAAAAATTATACTAATAATATTAATTATTAAATAAAAAGTGTTGAATTAAGAGATGTCTTTTTTTTTAAATAATTAAAAGAAAATTTGTTATACTTTTATTGTGATTGACATTAATAATAATTTAACGATGATAATTTAATACTCCTTTTAAAAAGTAAAAACTTCAAAAATAATAACATCCTTATTTTAAATATTTTAAATACGATAAATTAAATTTCGCATCATAAAAATGAAAATTATAAAAAATAAATTTCTAATGCAGTTATTTCCTGGAAGGCTTTGTAATTATATATTCTTGCACTATGTAGTTAAAAAAAGAAGAATAGTCCTAAAATGTAAAGCTTCATAAATCAAATCTTAGTAGAGAAAAGTAAAAGAATTTTATATTCCGTGTGCATTTGGATAATTAAAAATTTTCATTTAGAATGATGCAGGCAACGACCAATTAAAATTGCTATTGCAACAATTATGCCATTTTATAATAATATTTATTTGACTTACTTAAAGGGGATTTGAACCCAGACCTTCAACCGCCCCACAGTCGTCTACTCTATTCAGTACAACTGATACACATAACCACATAATGTGAAAAAATAAATGATCTCCAATATATATTTTATGCTGAACCAGCACTCATCAGTTGATCCAGATTATAACCAGTGCTTGATTTATATTAAAATAGCAAATCTACACACTTTAATGGACAGGCTCTAATTCTCTTCACTCTCCAAAGTATATTGGAGATTATTTATCTTATTCACATGCATGTGCCTATGTGTATCAATTATATTGGAAAAAGTAGATGACTGTGGTGAGGTTGAATATCTGTCTCTAAATCCCCTTTAATTATATCTAGGTAAGTACATACATTTTATTTATACTTCAATATTATTTGACTTACATTAAACTAATAATATTTATCTCAGCTAGAATATTAAAGTAAAAGAAATGTGGCTCAGAAAAATACTATTACTATGAGGTATGTTTTCAGTTAGGTTTACAAGTTTTAATGGTTTGATGCATGTTTAGATCATAGATAAAATTTTATTTAGATTATTCCTACAAAAAAAACAATCCCAATGTTTTTAATATTTATATCAATGTGTTAGAAAAGTTTTAAAAATATTTACAGAACTTTGCAGAAGAGTTAAGTTACCAGTGAAAATTCAAAAAAGGTTGTTACACTTCAAATTTTCATACATATAAAGTATTTATGTTTGATTTATAACTCCTATATCAGTTAGCAATTTCACTTTTGAATAATGTGAATCAAACAAAAATGCTATTATTACATGGCATGATTTAAGATTGAATTAGCCATCTTAATTGTTTTTGTTGCTTTTTATATAATAGCGGAAATTTGATCTACATTATTTCAATAGAAATAATTCCATTATAAGGATTTCACCTTTCACTTTGGTCTAAGATTTTGAAATAAAGAAAAAGACCTGGAACAGGACTTAGAAGATGGAAATTTTTATATCTTTAGAAATTTAAAAAACCCATACATTTATAAAACCACATAGCTTGTGCAAAATCAGATTTATTATTTAAATAAGAAAAAGCTTAATACTATTAATCTAATCTCAATGTGCCATATCTCTTGATCTTATATATGAATGCAATATAGAATATATCTCTTACTTATAGCTGTTGCCTTGACAACAGATTGAAGAATCATGGTTTGGATAAATTCAGGATGTTATCATGTGATTACATATGTTTACAGAAAAGGCTTATTTTCTAGTGAAACTTCAAAGAAGTTATTATATCTCAAATTTTTCACAAATATAAATTATTTATGTCTGACTAACAAATCATATTATCAGCTAGAGTGTTTATATAAATTTGCTTCATTTTCTCTTAATGAGGGGGGGTAGGGCATGGTACCAGCTTGCAATACAAATTTTAATTGTTTGTTGCCTGGTTATATTATAACTGAAATTTTATTTAGATTATTATGTAGAGAAAAAAAATGTTTATATATATTTATGGCTGTTCACAAATCACCCATGTCTGAAAAATTTAATATAAAAATTGATGAGTTCTCAAAGAATAATTTAAATGATTATTGAGAAATCAGGTTAATGAATTATTATAGTAATATTTTCATATTTGTTTATTCCATGAATAGATTCCCATCTTTTTCTCATATTTCTGGCTTGTGTTTTAGAATTAAGAGTTCCATGTGCAGTCATTATTACATCTGATTGGCTGTCACATAAGAATTTTTAAAGTGCATATGTCAAAGGTTTTAGCCTTTCACATTATTATTAAAAGGATTACAAATTTGATAAGTGTTGCTTTATTCATTTTAAAATTGAGTTTACTTTATAATCAAACGAGAAAATTAATATCTCCTTAAAATAATTTTCTGAGACATTTCTGTTTACTAAATTCAACTAGAAAATAATGAGAAACCAACTACATTAGTACTTTTTAACATTTTTTTTTCATATGTCATAGCATCAAAAAAAATGTTAAAAAGTACTAATGTAGCATATTCTTTATTAAGTAAAACATATTTTACATGAAAATGTATGTTTTCTATAGTGTTTACAGTTATATTTTCATGGTGTTATCTTTAGACTATTAATATGAATAGCAGATGGAAAATAATATAATAATTTCAGATATAAAGATTAAAATGAATACCCAATAAAAAGATTCTATAATTTCCTGCTAGTTTCATATAATAAAAGAGTCAATTCATAAAAGGTTCTAATACAATAAAAATGTATATCTTCTCTTTAGATTTTTTAATTTAATATGATAGATCATTTAAATTAGAAAAGGGCTCTGAATACAAGGGCTTCTCATGTCTTTAGTGTCTTCCTGCACTGACTGTGATGATAAAAATGTATATTTGTGCCTTCACATTTATATCCTTAAATAGTATGCATATCAAATTTGACTACCATTTTTCATTTTTTTCCTAGTTAGATTTCAGTAATGAGAAACTAATGATGGAGACAGATTTAAAAAACTCAGAGTTTTGCATGAGGCAGTACAATCAATAGTAAAAGTTTTTCAAGAATTTGTAATTGATTGTAAGTTTGAGTCTAATTTGAAGATCCAACACCTACCATGAAGTTTAAAGATGTAAGAAAATATGGCTTCAAAATGATTTTTACAATGTAACCGAACATATGTCTTTAGAACTACTCACTGTATTTTTTTTTCTACTTCCATTTGTCAAATGCATTGACTGGGAAGTGAACCCCGGCTAGCTTCTTGGAAAGGCAGCCATGCTAACTGCTAGGCCACCAATGCTTGACACCACTCACTGTATTTGTAGAAGTAATTGTAAAATTGATAGTAATTAGTAATTGTAAAATCCAAAGCAGTGAATAAATAAATTTTCTGTCAATTTATCTTCACATTTTTCTTTTTATATTCAATACTTTTAAAAGCATTGTAGGAAAAAAAACCTTAAAAATTTTATGTTAAAATAATCTGCAGGTTGCAAAATCAAGGAAATCATTAAAATGAAATATATTAATTTATTAAAAAATATGTGCATTTATTTAAATAATTATTTAAGTGTTAATTAATTACTATTGTTCATGTGAGTGAATTTTGCAAAAAGGTAGTAAAAGAAACATTATTTCCATGACTGATGCTATTGATTATTAACTTGTAGATTCATTTATTCAAAAATATGTTTTTATGCAAATTAATTGTTTACATGTTTAAAAATGATCCAAGGAGAAATTGTGATATATAATAATAAATATGGGAATATAAAGTAGGGTAGCTGAATTAATATTCCCCTTGCAAAATGAATATAAATAAAAATAGGTCAACTTTTTTCAAAAAATAAATGAATATCTAATATTAAATATAAAATTGATAAATAAACAGAGAAAAAGTACATTTTTAATAATTGTTTGCTAAATATATCTATTTATATAAATTTCTTAAATTTTTTCATTTCTATGAAATCTATAAATGATATTAAAAGTTTTTTAATAATATTATTTATGTAATAAAAATAATAGATGAAAGATGAATAAAACAATTTATTTAGCCTTCTGATAAGTGCTAGTTTAGCTCGAAATATGTATATTGGTGATTATTTATCTTTTCTGCATGTGTGTGGTCATGTGTATTAGTAGTATAAGATAGTGTCGATAGTGAAGGTTCTTGAAAGTCTGAGTTCAAATCCATAAAGAAAAATGACTCTAAATGAAGTCAACAAACCTAACATACATCCATTAACATCTACCATGGGCCTACACGCTTTAATTGAAGCCTACACAGTTGGGCTAACAACAAAATACTGACTCCAAACAAAAATAATAAAATCTAACAAATATCCATCAACATCAAATATGGATCTACTCAACATACATCAAGGCCTACATACCTAATTGAGGCCTACACATTAGGGCTAACAACAAAATTGACTCCAAATGAAGTCAGCAAAATTTACAATTATCTATCAACATCTAATACAGGTTTATACATATATTTGAGACATATACAATATAAATTGAGGTCTACATGTTGGGGCACCAATTGTAACCTAAAGAAAGAAGATAGGGGGGTGAAAGGTGGAATGGAGGAAGAAAAGAAATGAAAGGAAAATATGATGGAAGAAAAAGCACCATGATGAAAGAAAGATAGAGATGATGATGATGATGATGAAGTTGAAATTAAGATGAGATAAAGATGATAGAGAAGGAAAAGGAAGATAGATAAATGAGAGATTTTAAAAAGTGGTGGAGAAGGTGGGGTGTGAAGGTGAAAAAAAAAGGAAAGAAGGAAAAGAAATGAGAGATATAAGATGGAATGAAGTAGAAGGATGATGAAAGAGAGAGGGAAAAATGATGATGATGATGATTAGATGGAGATGAAGATAAGATACAGAAATGAGCAATGAGAGAGATGAGATGATGATGATGATTAGATGAGAAATGATAAAAAAGGGAGAGATGATAATGATGAGGAAGCAAGAGAAATTATGATGATAAAGATGGAATAGAGATTATTATTAAAGAGGAAAGATGAAGAGAATGAAGATGGAATAGGAATGAAGATGAAGATGATGAAAGATAAAGATAAAAAGAAGAAAGTGAAATATTAGTAGAAGAGACTCTTAACGACTCGGCTCAGTGAATTAAAAAAAAAGAGAAATGATGATCTAGAGATGTATAATCAAATAGAGATCAAATCCAATACCAATACAAATAATAACTATTATGGTACATTAATAATCTACCACTAAGCATTACAAAAGATAATTTTAAAATCATTTGTTAATAGTTATTGGTATCGGCCTACCATCAAATCACACTCTCTGAATAAGAATAAATGACACTTTGATTGGAGGACTATCACATTAAATGTAAAACTAATAAGGCAACAAGAGCAAACAATCTCAGGAGTTTTAAAACTAAAACTCTTGTGCAAAACTAAAAGTATAAGTTAAGTTGCCTACTAAAGAGTTGCTAAGATAAATAAATGAGTGATATCTTGGCTGACCATAAAATAACTACATTATTGTTCAAACATGGAACAATAAACAAATAATTATTAATTTAATAATCTAATAAATCAATTTAAATTTACAGTAATAAATGGCCTATTACTCAAGATATTACTCAAGCAAGAAAAAGGGCAAGGTTACTTTTTATGCCTTTCCCATACTCACAGATGACCTACTTAAGACCTCAAATGCAACCTCAAATGCAGATGGATTATAAAATTCTAAAATAAAGATGATGATAAACAATGTGCAACTAATGTCAGATAATGTGCAGCTTTTAAAATAATAATAAATGATAAATATTCTTCTGAAGCATTAATTTTCTACATCTTATATTGCATATCTTCATTCTGAGAAGAAATAATGACAAGTTAAAATCAATTATGGATGTGCATTTAATTAAGTATCTGATATAATGTAATTATCTGTTACTGTGATTCAATCTGAGAATCATTTAAATTGGCATGGTTTTATAATTCAATGCAGTATCAAAATATATTTTGCAAACTTTATAATATGTTTGTGAACTTTTGAATTGAAACTTTTTATGAACTGTGAAACTCAAGCTTTAATGAACTTTGGAACCCAAAACAATAATATTTTCATATAAAAGTAAAGCAAACAGAAACAAAAACTTTTAAAATAATAATAAAAAGGTTTATTATTTAAAACAATATCAAGAAAATATTTACAATCAATTTTACCACAAACATTGCCAACATGGCGCTGGAATTTTTTTTATTACAAATATTTTGACTTTGTTTAAAATTTTATTTTGGTTTACAAAATAAAATAAAAATAATATGAACAATTTCTTTAGCTTCAATTACTGAATACCTATCCTAGATTCTTTTAAATGGATTGTTTTAATAAATAAAATACTCAATAATGAATACCTATAATAGCAAACAAAGGTTATTTAATACCAAATTCTAATCTCTTTTAAATGAGACCGAAAACCGCTTGTTTACGCATTAAAAAAAGTTTACAATTTCGACCGCAATAGCGTGCAAACCGTATACGTCACAGTCACGCTTTTTTTTTCTTTCTCTCCGCCATTTTTCTATCTTTTTGTACGTCTAAAAATTTTTTCTGTGCGATGAAAATTAGATTTTTTATAGCAATTTTTGTAAAGTACATTATTAAAATTTTGTAATTTTTTTTATCTTTCTAGATTTTATCAACCGATAAAAAAAATATACGGAGAAAACAATTATTTTCACCGCTAAACGTAATTACGTTTATAACGAACTTTTCTGTTGATGTGTTTGATTTTGAGGTTTCGTATTCCCCATTACCTGTAAGTATTCAATCATCATCATCATCTCCCACTAATATATAATAATTGCTTGTAATTCCTTTGGGTTATTTATTTTATTTTATTTACTGTTTTTATACATTTCATTGTAGATAAGTTTTTATTCATTTTATAGCATACTTTGCTATTATGGTTTGCTATATAATAATGCATAATTTAACTCACTCTTACCCTCATGATATTCCAATAATGTAGTAATTATTTTTTACATGCATAACTTAGAATTTACTACGTTTTTATTCATTTCATTGTAGATAACTTTTTATTCATTTTATAGCATACTTTGCAGATAACTTTTTATTCATTTGATAGCATACTTTGCTATTATGGTTTGCTATATAATAATGCATAATTTAACTCACTCTTACCCTCATGATATTCCAATAATGTAGTAATTATTTTTTACATGCATAACTTAGAATTTACTACGTTTTTATTCATTTCATTGTAGATAACTTTTTATTCATTTTATAGCATACTTTGCAGATAACTTTTTATTCATTTGATAGCATACTTTGCTATTATGGTTTGCTATGTAATAATGCATAATTTAGCTCACTCTTACCCTCATGATATTCCAATAATGTAGTAATTATTTTTTACATGCATAACTTAGAATTTACTACATTTTTATTCGTTTCATTATAGATAACTTTTTATTTATTTGATAGCATACTTTGCTATTATGGTTTGCTATGTAATAATGCATAATTTAGCTCACTCTTACCCTCATGATATTCCAATAATGTAGTAATTATTTTTTACATGCATAACTTAGAATTTACTACATTTTTATTCGTTTCATTATAGATAACTTTTTATTTATTTGATAGCATACTTTGCTATTATGGTTTGCTATGTAATAATGCATAATTTAGCTCACTCTTACCCTCATGATATTCCAATAATGTAGTAATTATTTTTTACATGCATAACTTAGAATTTACTACGTTTTTATTCATTTCATTGTAGATAACTTATTATTCATTTTATAGCATACTTTGCAGATAACTTTTTATTTATTTGATAGCATACTTTGCTATTATGGTTTGCTATGTAATAATGCATAATTTAGCTCACCCTTACCAGTTGCTCCACATCATCATCATCAGTTATTTTGAAATTGATTTTGCTCATGCATTTATATTTTCAACAATTTGCAAACTGTCTTCAAACTATCCACTCTGTTCTGTGAAACTAACAAGGTGAAAAAAATAAATACCTCACAATGCTGAATCAACAGTCATCATCATCTCCCACTCATATATAATAATTGCTTGTAATTCCTTTTGATTATTTATTTTATTTTATTTACTATGTTGTTATTCATTTTATTTTAGAAACAAATTTTTAAATTATTTATTTGCATATTTGGCAATTATGATCTGCCATGAAATAATGCATAATTTATCTCGCCCCACCCCTGATTTTTCAATAATATAGTCATTATTTTTTACCCCCATAACTTAGAATTTACTAAAGTTATTACTGTTATTTTTTTTTTGATCCTCACTAAAACCTTGCATTTCTAATAGATATCCCGCATAGAGGGCCTAGAAAAACAACTGCTTGCAAAAATAGAACACATAGAGTGTCAAGCAGAAAAAAGAAATTGAAATGGTCACCTTTTGCCACATTACACCAACAATCTGTAACTCAGGTAGGTCATGTTATATATTATTTTTTTCTGCATTTTATGACGAATGTGATGAAGCTGTCTATGAAATTGTCATTTTAGGCTATATCTTTCAAAATTGAGAGTTTGTGAACCAATGTAAAAATAAAGATATATAAAATGTGAAAAATCTCCTTTCTTTAATTATTTTTTTGTGGTAATGACTATTTTATCAGCTTCATTACATTCTTTCATATTTGCACTTTCTAAAAATGTATATATATTTGTTATTTATTGTAATAAATTAGACATTTCATTTAAAATTGTATGTCCTGTAATTTTTTCTGTGAACTCAAAATGGCCGTTCAGGTCACAAGGGGTTAAAACAATCAGAGATTTCAAATCTTAAAACTTAAATTAAAATAAACTGAGTTTAATAATCACAATTCTATTTCTTTATTATAATTATTAGCATATTAACAACATGGTAGTGTTATCTAACAATCAGAATAACACCTAAGAAGCTTAAAATTACAAGAGCTTAACAAACACTAAGCTGGAATAAGCATACTTAGCATATATTTAAAAATATTATCACAAGTTATACTGACATCGCTAATATTATAGCTAGTGATATGATTAAGCAAATCTTTTAGCTAACTTTAAATAAAATAAAATATATGGGCCACTCATTCATTAGAGGTCATTCATACATTTTTTAAAAATAATTTTTTTTTTTTTTCCATGTGTCATAGCATCGGCCGGGACGTGAACCCACAACCGTCTGCAACCAACTGCTTGCTTGCATGGCGGTTGCGATACCTCTCGGCTAACAATGCAAGACTTTTTTTAAAAAATAAATTTTGTCCACATAAAATATTACCCTGAATGTGTGTTAAAATTAAAGACCTAAAAACTTAAAAATCCAGTGGCAAAAATCTGGATGAACATATTAAAATTAGTATGTGTGAATTGCCTCTTATACCATATGCATAATTTAACATACTTAAAATAAACATAGATTATTGTTGGTTAGCTTGTGCATGATAAAACTATCATAGCAACACAATTTAAACATCAATATACCTATGAGCCTTAAAATAGCTACCACTACATGAAGAAACAAAGTCCCTCAAACAAGCATATCTTGTCACAACAAACCTAAAACAAAATGCAACATCACCTACTGTGGTGGAACTTAGCATTAATTCATCATGAATGATAGGCCAAAAATATAAGAATACATATGCTCTGCAGAGCTGGATAAGAATGTGGTGGCTTTCAAATATACCTAACTTTGAGGCAGAAAATAGGATGCCTGGACCTTGTCTACAGTGCATCAGGAACAGGAAAGCATGATCCTCCCTCATGGGATTCCAATGCTAATAAAAGAGATAATCATCACTAGACAAATACAACTCTAAGATATACAATAACGCTCTATGGGCACAAGCACTACCAATTCATGGAAAAACAATACAAATACTAACTAATGACAAGATATATACCTCACATGAATTAACTAAGTTATCACTAAAAAATGTAAAATAATGACACATATATCTAATGCAAGAACCAACAAAGCAAATTGAGTCAATCAACTACTATAAGAACTACTTTAAAATAAAATGCATATAAAAAATTTAGGCAAAGGCACAATGCACACATAATAAAATATTAAATACTAAAAAATATTGTGACTCGTGGCCTTTATAAGATTGCAAATTAACATGTGAGAATAATAATTCTCAATGCATATAAAAATATTTGCAGTTGTTAATAATGTAGCATTCATAAAACAAATGAATGGAAACTCTCTGATAAACCTCTTTGGTTGAATTAGAATAAAAACTGAGTGAAACATCCCACATATGATAAGATAAGACTGTAATGTTTAAATATCTGGGAATGAAATTATCAAATAGACATAATTTGTAATACACATAATAAACCTAAATAATAGTATATAATTTACCTGAGAATAGAAGAATATCAATCTACTTATTCTATAATCCATTAAACTTAAAATTGTTACATTGGTTTACCTAATATATTTATGCCAATAATGTTACACATAATTTAAAACAAAATATATAGCATAAATATTTTTCCAGTTTCCTTATTTTTTTAAAACCAATAAAATCCAGACAATAATAAAAAATAATAATACAGTAATTTAAGTTTATGGTTTCAGCTCTGTACTGGCTTTCCATTCCAGATATGCAGATGATTTACTGAAAACTAATTTATTTGATGATATTCAAAGCTCCTAGTCAAAATGTTCATAAGTATGACAATGATTGTTAATAAAATGAAACATGTTTTTAATAGTTCTTCAAAGACATATTAATTTATTTCTTTAAAGATATACTACATATGAAAACATTAAAATAATAAGATAAGCCTGCATTGGAAAAAATAAATTATTCAGCTATTTTATAGCATCCCGGGTTTAAATTCATAATAATATTACTTTCTGATTTTTATTTCTGTTTTCTTCTTTAAAAGAACGCTTTTTTTTTTCTTAGAAAATTTTTTTTGAAAATTAGTTCTCATACAACATTTTGTAATTCTATTTCCAAATAACCTTCTCTTCCCACTGCTTAGCATAAGATAGGAATTATTTTTCTTAAAGTTCATTTTTTTATCTGTTTTTCACTTAGCTACAATAAGCTATTTTCATTTCAGGTCAAGGTATAAGTAATAAACTTTTAGGATACACTATTATTTGAAAACTCATCCCTAATTAATTGCAGTCTACAATATTTTGTCCAACTGTTTTTGGAATAAGATAATTAATATCTCGTATTTAATACATTGTCTTTGAACACTAGGCAAAGCTAATAAAAATTATACTAATGCTTAGCAGACAAACTGTATTATTCCTAGTTTAGTGCAGTATATTTCTCTCTTTTAAATTATATTAGAAATATGCATTATTAAACATGAGTATTTTTTTTAATCTATATTAACTATCAAGAACAAATTTCAGACTTAATGACAGCTTTAAATAAATTTTATCACAAAGAGATTGATGCATTTTAAAATTATAATACAGTTCACTATAATGTCTTTCAATTATCTTTGCTTATATTTTAACTTAATTGGATAAATACTGAGTATTCTCCAGCCAAAATAATTCAATACAATATAGGTATTTAGCCATATAAACTCTGTCAATTTGTATCTTAATTCTAGTTTCCAATAGAGAAAAGACATGCAACACGTAAATAATATAAGAGATGCATAACTTCTTTTAAACATTTTTGTTACTATGGTTTCAAAATTTTGACTGAAAGTTGAATATCAGAAAATAGTTACCTTTTTTAATTTAGCCGTTCATGACTGTAAAACAATTTAAAAATATTTTTTAAACATACTTTACTTTTAACAAAATAATAACTTTTAAAAAAAAATTACCACTTTTTTATTATTATTTTTAACAGAAGTTCCAGATTAGGCCACACACAGATAAACTAGCTCTTGACTCTTCCACACACCTATTTATATCTGATAATTTCTTTACTCTGCCCAGTCGACAACTTCTTTCAAAACCAATCAAGTTTTATATCTAATTTAAACACTTTTGACAGATCAGCTGAAATCGATTGCTGACACAATTGATTTAATTATCTGAACCCACATGGTCATTAAAGGTCAATCAAATTCAAAGTTAATTATTAACTATTTTATGTAACACTTTTAAACAATATATTATTACATAAAATAAAATAAATATAAAAAATATAATTAGTTTTATTTATCAAACCATTACAATTTTTTAATTTTAATAATTTTATTCATTCATTTGTTTTAAATCAATATTACAATTAAATTACTTATTCTTACATTCATGTTCACATGTCTTCCATGCATGCACATACATTCACACATGAGGATGACCTATAAACATGAACTCTTGCTAATTACTTACAAATTATTTTTAAAAAAATACAAAATAAAAATATTAATGAATATTAAATTTAAAATAACTTTATAATTTAAATGCTAATTTAAATTACACCTTTAAATATTATACTGTTTTAATAAAATTTACAGATTATTTTTAAACTAATTTAATACTATTTATTCCAATTTATTTATAATATCAATTTATTATAGGTTATACATTAAAAATGAATTAAACAATAGTTACTTTATAATGCATTTAATATTATTTATCAACTAAAACAACTATTCTGATATAACCTTGAAGTAAACTTATAGTCTTTCATCTTTTATTAAATTAATTAACATATACTATTGAAATATTTACACATAATCCTATAAATATCTAATAATTATTACAATTCTACCTATCCTATACTATTCATTAACTAATTAACTTCAATTTTTATTATTACTTTTTTTTTAAAATTAGAAAATTACAAGTAAAAAGTTAAGCTAATATCCACTTTGGCACCTGTTGGAGACATGTGAAGTTTTTCATATGTACAAATTCCCTACAGTTGGGAGAAAAAAATAATATAAAAATAGCAATGATTATAATTCAATTATATACACTCTTTTTATTATAAGTTAACAATAAATAGCTAAGGTGACAAGTATTGTCAATAAATTGCACTATTAGCTGAGTATACCAAGTTTCACAAATATTTATGTCTTCTTGGGGTAAGGTACAAAACTTCTGACATTGTAGGTACCTCTGGAATTTAACTCTTTTTCCTACCTGCCATTTCATCAATACAACACTTTTTAGTAAAATCTTCCCTAATACTTGGCTTACTGTCACATTTAAATTGCACCTTTGTATTTTTCAGCTCTTTTCTCCTAATAAATTTTTCTCTAAGATATTTTATTTCTACCTTATTAATTCTAACTTTTGCCTTTCTATTTTCTAGAATTTTCTCTCTTGCTGTCTTAAAATAAATAGGACTAATCAACATTCTTTTTGCACTGTTAAGTTTATTTTTAACTTTTCCAAAATATCTTCCTGAGTTAATCTCTTTCTTAAGAAAGTCTACACTAAATTTTTTTCTTAACTTGTCTTTAAATTATACTTTAACTTTGTCAACTTCTCTATTAATCAATTCTACATGTTCTTTGGTTATTTCTACATCTGTACTAACTATCACTAAAGATTGTATAACTTCTCTGTTTTCTTTATTAGCTTGTTCAACAAACAACTGAGGATTCTCACTAGTAGCATCAATTAATATTTTACTTTCCTCCTGAACATCTACCAACTTAATATCTGGCTTTTCTTCATTTACATTTTTATCAATTATTACCACAAATTCAATACTTTCTACACTTTTATTAGATAAATCCATAGCCTGATCAACTATTTCTACATATTTCTGTTTTTCCTCCAACTGATTCTTAACTATCTCTACTTCACTGGCAAAATTCTGCAAGGGTAATTTAGCTTTGTCATTAATCTCATTTTTCCAACTATCTACCTCTTCCTGCATTTGAATAAATTTATTTTCTATTCCTTGTATTGCCTTGTCCTGATCTATTCTTTGTTCCTGTAGCTTATCTGTTAACACTTTCACCTGATACTTGCATTCTTCAACACTATTATTGGATGTTAGTGCCAAACTTTCTAATTTATTTAATAATATATTATATTGGCCCTGGCATTTCTGTTTCATATTTTGTATTCCTTCTTCTCATTTTTGGGTAGTCAATTTAACTTCATCTAATTTACATTGAATATTTTGTTCCATTTTTATAAGAGTTTCCTTAAAATTTATCCTTAAGTCCTGATACCTTTTGTCAGCATCTCTCAAATTCTCATCTATTTTTTTCAAAATTCCTTTGAAATTCTGCTCTGAATTTCTGAGATTCTTCCCTATCCTCTTCTCAAGCTTTCTGAAAGACTTCCCTATCTTCTTCTCTAGCTTTCTGAAAGACTTCCCTATCTTCTTCTCTAGCTCTCCAGAATTCTTCTTTCTGCTGATCAAATTTTAAACTTAATTTTTCATTAGCTTCATTCTGTTTATCCAACTTCAAATTTAATGCATCACTAGCTTTTCTAACTTTTAGAAAGACTTCCAACATCTTGTCTTGAGCTCCTTTCATTTCCATTAACATCTTACTCTGCATGAGAGGGGTCATGCCCTCTTCTACTCTAACAGTTTCTGGATTATTTGGGCTTAAACCTACTCCCTCACTTATTACCTCATCCTCTAGGCTGGTGGCTTGAGTATCTGGTGAAATCTTGGGATCTCCCTGAACAATCAAAAATTTCAATTGTTTCTATGTGGCTATCCATGGCATCTTTCTTTTCTAATTTTAACAAGATTTCTTCTAAATAGCAATAATAATAATAATAATAATGTATCCATTTCCTGACATCTCCTAACAATCAAAACAATCAAAACCACAGCAATTATGCCATAATAAGGAATATTTTACTCTTATGATTCCTATCATTATATGTTTGTTCACTTTTATATGAGTCTTGGTTCACATATGTTCAAACAAATATTAATAAATACTAATAATAATGACTTGTTAATACACTTGATTAATAAACAATAAGCATTAAGTAAGAGATAATACATATACTTTAATCACATAATATCAGTAAATGCAATATCACATCAATTATTTATTTGTATGAGGACAATCCATAAACTGATAAGTTGACATTTTCAAATACTTTTACTTCAAATTATGCATGTTAACTGTAATTAACTTTAATTATTTTAATAAACTACCCCAACTACTTTTATTTTAATTAGTAGATTTAAAATCTTCATAAAATTAAAATTATCCATAAAAGAAAAATGACTCCAAACGAAGTCAACAAACCTAACATACATCCATTTTAACATCTACCATGGGCCTAAATTCTTTAATCAAAGCCTACACAGTTGGGCTAACAACAAAATACTGACTCCTAACAAAATCAATAAAATCTAACAAATATCCATCAACATCAAATATGGGTCTACACAACATACATCAAAGCCTACACACCTAATCGAGGCCGCACATTAGGGCTAACAACAAAATTGACTCCAAATGAAGTCAGCAAAATTTACAATTATCTATCAACATCTAATACAGGCTTACACATATTTGAGACCTATACAATATAAATCAAGACCTACATGTTGGGGTGCCAATTGTAACCTACAGAAAGAAGATAGGGGTGACAGGTGAAATGAAGGAAGAAAAGAAATAAGAAAATGAAAGAAAAATATGATGGAAGAAGGAGCAAGATGATGAAAAAAAGAATGAAGTAGAGATGATGATGAAGAGAGAGAGGTGGTAATGATGATGATGAAGTTGAAATGAAGATGAGATAAAGATGATAGAGAAGGAAAAGGAAGATAGGTAGATGAGAGATCTTAGAAAATGGAGAAGGGGGTGTGAAGGTGAAGAAAAAAAGGAAAGAAGGAAAAGAAATGACAGATATAAGATGGAATGGAGTAGAAGGATGATGAAAGAGAGAGGGAGAAATGATGATGCTGATTATTAGATGAAGATGAAGATAAGATACAGAAATGAGCAATGAGAGAGATGAGATGATGATGATTAGATGAGAAATGATAAAAGATGGAGAGATGATAATGATAAGGAAGCAAGAGAAATGATGATGATAAAGAGGGAATAGATTATTATTAAATAGAAGAGAGAGATGATGAAGAGAATGAACATGGAATAGAAATGAAGATGATGATGATGAAAGGTAAAGATGAAAAAAAGAAAGTGAACTATTAATAGAAAACACTCTTAACGACTCAGCTCAGTGGGGTTACAATAAATTTAAAAAAAGAGAGAAATGATGATCTAGAGATGTATAATCAGATAGAGATCAAATCCAATACCAATACAAATATAACTATTATGGCATATTAATAATCTACCACTAAGCATTACAAAATATATTAGTTAATAGTTATTGGAATCGGCCTACCATCAAATCACACTCTCTGAATAAGAATAAATGACACTTTGATTGGAGGACTATCACATTAAATGTAAAACTAATAAGGCAACAAGAGAAAACAATCTCAGGGTTTTAAAACTAAAACTCTTGTGCTAAACTAAAAGTATAAGTTAAGTTGCCTACTAAAGAATTGCTAAGATAAAAAAACAAGTGAGTGATATCTTGGCCGCCCATAAAATAACTACATTATTGTTCAAACGTGGAACAATAAATAAACAATTATTAATTTAATAATCTAATAAATCAATTTAAATTTACAATAATAAATGGCCTATTACCCAAGATATTACTCAAGCAAGAAAAAGGGCAAGAGTACTTTTTATGCCTTTCCCATACTCACAGATGACCTACTTAAGACCTCAAATGCAGATGGATTATAAAATTCTAAAATAAAGATGATGATAAACAATGTGCAACTAATGTCAGATAATGTGCAGCTTTTAAAATAATAATAAATGATAAATACTCTTCTGAGGCATTAATTTTCTACATCTTATATTGCATATTTTCATTCTGAGAAGATATAATGACAAGTTAAAATCAATTATGGATGTGCATTTAATTAAGTATCTGATATATATATATATATATCTACAGATGGCGTTCTACCAAAAACGCCCATCAAGCGTATGTTTTGTTTACATAAATGTCAGAGTAGTTAGTATTCACTATCTCTAACTATAATTCCACTTTCAGATCATGATTTCAAGCTATTTGCTATCGTCAGTGAAAGACAGGAATAAAGAAACTAGATCTAAATACAAACTCTGAGCATTTATGAAACAATTTCTATTCAGCCTGCAAGCGTGAATTTTTTAGACACGTAATGTCTTCAAACTCAGCATAGCAAACCAGATAGCTATATGGGTCTGATCTCAGTTCAGCATCACCACATAGTAGAAGCCTCTGCAATCTATATCATTGCAAGAAAGACCTCAAAGGTACATTTATAATAAACAAAAATGCAAGTTAAAAAACATGCTAACACTTGTATTTATGTCCACAGATGGCGTTCTACCAAAAACGCCCATCAAGCGTATGTTTTGTTTACATAAACGTCAGAGTAGTTAGTATTCACTATCTCTAACTATAATTCCACTTTCAGATCATGATTTCAAGCTATTTGCTATCGTCAGTGAAAGACAGGAATAAAGAAACTAGATCTAAATACAAACTCTGAGCATTTATGAAACAATTTCTATTCAGCCTGCAAGCGTGAATTTTTTAGACACGTAATGTCTTCAAACTCAGCATAGCAAACCAGATAGCTATATGGGTCTGATCTCAGTTCAGCTAGAAGCCTCTGCAATCTATATCATTGCAAGAAAGACCTCAAAGGTACATTTATGATAAACAAAAATGCAAGTTAAAAAACTTGCTAACGCTTGTATTTATGTCCACAGATGGCGTTCTACCAAAAACGCCCATCAAGCGTATGTTTTGTTTACATAAACATCAGAGTAGTTAGTATTCACTATCTCTAACTATAATTCCACTTTCAGATCATGATTTCAAGCTATTTGCTATCGTCAGTGAAAGACAGGAATAAAGAAACTAGATCTAAATACAAACTCTGAGCGTTTATGAAACAATTTCTATTCAGCCTGCAAGCGTGAATTTTTTAGACACGTAATGTCTTCAAACTCAGCATAGCAAACCAGATAGCTATATGGGTCTGATCTCAGTTCAGCATCACCACATAGTAGAAGCCTCTGCAATCTATATCATTGCAAGAAAGACCTCAAAGGTACATTTATGATAAACAAAAATGCAAGTTAAAAAACTTGCTAACGCTTGTATTTATGTCCACAGATGGCGTTCTACCAAAAACGCCCATCAAGCGTATGTTTTGTTTACATAAACGTCAGAGTAGTTAGTATTCACTATCTCTAACTATAATTCCACTTTCAGATCATGATTTCAAGCTATTTGCTATCGTCAGTGAAAGACAGGAATAAAGAAACTAGATCTAAATACAAACTCTGAGCGTTTATGAAACAATTTCTATTCAGCCTGCAAGCGTGAATTTTTTAGACACATAATGTCTTCAAACTCAGCATAGCAAACCAGATAGCTATATGGGTCTGATCTCAGTTCAGCATCACCACATAGTAGAAGCCTCTGCAATCTATATCATTGCAAGAAAGACCTCAAAGGTACATTTATGATAAACAAAAATGCAAGTTAAAAAACTTGCTAACACTTGTATTTATGTCCACAGATGGCGTTCTACCAAAAACGCCCATCAAGCGTATGTTTTGTTTACATAAACGTCAGAGTAGTTAGTATTCACTATCTCTAACTATAATTCCACTTTCAGATCATGATTTCAAGCTATTTGCTATCGTCAGTGAAAGACAGGAATAAAGAAACTAGATCTAAATACAGTATTTAGATCTAGTTTCTTTATTCCTGTCTTTCACTGACGATAGCAAATAGCTTGAAATCATGATCTGAAAGTGGAATTATAGTTAGAGATAGTGAATACTAACTACTCTGACGTTTATGTAAAAAAACATACGCTTGATGGGCGTTTTGGTAGAACGCCCTAGTTTCTTTATTCCTGTCTTTCACTGACGATAGCAAATAGCTTGAAATCATGATCTGAAAGTGGAATTATAGTTAGAGATAGTGAATACTAACTACTCTGACGTTTATGTAAACAAAACATACGCTTGATGGGCGTTTTTGGTAGAACGCCATCTGTGGACATAAATACAAGCGTTAGCAAGTTTTTTAACTTGCATTTTTGTTTATCATAAATGTACCTTTGAGGTCTTTCTTGCAATGATATAGATTGCAGAGGCTTCTACTATGTGGTGATGCTGAACTGAGATCAGACCCATATAGCTATCTGGTTTGCTATGCTGAGTTTGAAGACATTACGTGTCTAAAAAATTCACGCTTGCAGGCTGAATAGAAATTGTTTCATAAACGCTCAGAGTTTGTATTTAGATCTAGTTTCTTTATTCCTGTCTTTCACTGACGATAGCAAATAGCTTGAAATCATGATCTGAAAGTGGAATTATAGTTAGAGATAGTGAATACTAACTACTCTGACGTTTATGTAAACAAAACATACGCTTGATGGGCGTTTTTGGTAGAACGCCATCTGTGGACATAAATACAAGCGTTAGCAAGTTTTTTAACTTGCATTTTTGTTTATCATAAATGTACCTTTGAGGTCTTTCTTGCAATGATATAGATTGCAGAGGCTTCTACTATGTGGTGATGCTGAACTGAGATCAGACCCATATAGCTATCTGGTTTACTATGCTGAGTTTGAAGACATTACGTGTCTAAAAAATTCACGCTTGCAGGCTGAATAGAAATTGTTTCATAAACGCTCAGAGTTTGTATTTAGATCTAGTTTCTTTATTCCTGTCTTTCACTGACGATAGCAAATAGCTTGAAATCATGATCTGAAAGTGGAATTATAGTTAGAGATAGTGAATACTAACTACTCTGACGTTTATGTAAACAAAACATACGCTTGATGGGCGTTTTTGGTAGAACGCCATCTGTGGACATAAATACAAGCGTTAGCAAGTTTTTTAACTTGCATTTTTGTTTATCATATATATATATATATCAGTTTTGCTTTATATACACAAAAAAGATATGGGTTACACTATTAATTTTGATGAGGCTAAGACTGTCTTCTTTGATAGTAATGAAAAAAGAGAAGAATTAAAGAATAAGTTGTTTAAGAGTTAAATATTAAAGATGTGTGTATGTAAGTGGAAAATGTGGGTAATAATTAAAATATATTTATTGGTGAATTTTTAGTCCTTTACACTTGAGAACTCTGCTTTTAGCAGTGAAACCAATGGTTATGTTATAGTGTTTATTTTCTTTAGCTACTTCTGATTTACTTTTGATGTAGAAGTAATTTTAATTATACATATAATAAATATATCTATATTTAATATGTTTAATATATAAATTAATATATGCATATATGTATTTAATAAAATATAATTAAAATGACCCCAGATTCAAAATTCAACCAGACTAGCCAAGAAAAAAACTAAATTAAAACACAACCAAAAGTTTCATTGCTACAAGCAGACTTCTCAAGTGTAAATAACTAAAAAAACTACACCATATATATATATATTAGACATTACCCACAAATCCATTTACTTTCCATCCATCCTTCATATTAAAAGAACTCTTAATAATAATTGTTTCAGAATAATACAATTTTATAAGAAGACAATTTAAATGGCAAAGAAATAAAATCATATTTTTCTTTATCTTTTACATCCTTACAAATATTACTATTAAATAAAATACTTTTAACAAATTTATCAGAGTAACCAACATTCAGATACTCTTTATAAAATTGACCTTTCTGAAACAAAGCAACCCTACTAGAATTTTTTTTTTTTTTCCTACAACAATAATTTCTTAAAGCAGCCACTTTATGAGATTTAGACTAATAGCTATCAGGATTAATTATAGACCTTAATTATTTACTTTTAACAAAATGACTACATACTAAACAATTTGTCTTTACATTTCTAATCACCAAAAGATCTAAAAATCTTAACTTAACAAAATCTAATCCCCTATTTCTAACACATATTTTATAAAAGAATCAAAACCATTAAACTCATTTACAAATTCCTTAAATTTATCATTCTCAACTACAAACAAACTATCATAGACATACCTAAAAATAACTTTAAATATAAACAATTCTTTTTAGTAATAATTTCCTCCTCCATATAATTAATATGAACTAAACAAACTAGAGGAGAAATAATATAACCTATTATCCACCCTTTATTAATTTTATAAAAACTATAAAATACATAGAATCTTCCAATAATAAAAGCAAATCTTAAATTACTTTAATTTTATTTTTTTAATAAAGAACCTTGCTTAACCAACACAGACATAATAACATCAATACTGCTTAACCTATTAACAGACTGATACATATTCTCAATATCTAAACTGCCAAATACCCAATTACTTTTCATTTTAAAATTATTTATCTTATCAAAAGAAAAAGAAGCTATGTAATGACCAAAATAAACAAATTGTTTTTAAAAATATTCAAGAATCTAGAAATACCCTCTACAATACTTTTTATGGTTCTTTACACTTGAAAAGTCTGCTTGTAGCAGTGAAACCTTTGATTGTCTTTTAATTTAGTTTTTTCTTGGCTAGTCTGGTTGAATTTTGGATTTGGGGTAATTTTAACTATTTATTGACTAGTTTAGCTTTATACTTGTAATGTTTAATAATATATATATATATATATATATGTTTTTGACAACATTATGTTCATATTATAGAAAATGAAATGATATATACTAGACTAAATCTCTGCCATTATTGTTAAAACCATAATATAAAGACACTATAACAGAGTTTATACTTTAATATTAATTTTAGTTAATTTCCCAGCTTATTAACCTTTTAACCGCTAA
Source organism: Epiperipatus broadwayi (assembly GCA_028023455.1). Classification (NCBI taxonomy): domain Eukaryota; kingdom Metazoa; phylum Onychophora; class Udeonychophora; order Euonychophora; family Peripatidae; genus Epiperipatus; species Epiperipatus broadwayi. The sequence goes on from JAQFVV010012896.1 coordinate 407,242, forward strand.
TTATATTATTGGTTGTATGAGATAAAAATCAAATCTTTTAATTGGCCAACTCACAAACTGAAGACAAAGCCTATTGTTAAAACATATTCGCCTATAATATTAAATTCAACTAAGATATGTTTATAAAAAGTATATTACTAATTTTTCAGGTTATGAAGAGAACGAAAGTTCTTTCAAAAATAAATTGCTATTTATTTATTCTAAAATATTCAATTTCGGCAACATAAAAGCTATAATATAAACAAAAAGGTCGACTTTTACGTTATAGAAAAGTAAATATTTCTTTTTACTAAATCTTTAATATTTTTACTAAAATCTTCAATATTTTTCGAAAATAATTTTGTTTTTTTAGTATTCTCTCTGAAAATCATTTGTAATTACTGAATATATACTTAATATTCTTTAAAATTATATTCGAAATGAAAATCTCAGCGTTTTTCTTTATTTTCTTTGATCAGGCGGTTTCTTTGTTCTTTCCAGCCAATCAGAATGTCTTTTTCGGCTGAGAGCTCACTAACAACCAATCACAACTCATGTTCTTTCTTTGTTTAGGTTTAAATGCATTTTTTTTTTTTTTACTTGTAAAATAATTCGGAAGAGGGCACCATCTTACAGAACTTTTAAAAACCTATTCAAAACCTATCAAACGAATATTTTAGCATAAGAACTGGCAAAGTTAGAGTGATGTCAGATGTTGATGAGGAGCTTCGTAAGAGGCGGGAAAAGGATTAATACTATAACAAATCCATCATTAACTTATATTTAAAATATTCATTATTTATTTATAAAGAAAAAAGCTAACATTAACTTTTCAAATGTGTCAGTATTTTTTAATCATGGAAATAGAATATGGATATGATTTTATTCAGGTGTTGTTAAAGTAATTTGCAAAGGAAAAATGATAAAACATAAAAATTACTGTAAATAAGCCTGGTGTATTGACAAATTAGAAAACAAATAAGCCTTCAGATAAATCAATAATAAATCTTTTAGATGTTATTTAATGCTGGATTTATTTTGATGTTGATAAGTAAGAGTATAAATATGATATTAATATATTGAAAGTATACCAGCTTCATTAAAATAAATATTTGAATTTTGTTATAGTATTTTCATATTATTTATATATCTATAGTAGTTCTTATGTATCTAATGGTGCATCAAATATGCATAGTTTGAAGAAATAGTGAAATTTGAATCCATAAATATCATGCACATATCTATCTGAGTATGTTCACTAATTAATCATCTTTAATAATCCTGAAATATCTTATATGTGTATATAATATTAGATGTGTATTATATTTATAGAAATTGTTATTATCCATAGTTTCAGAAAAAAAATGGCAACCTGGAATCAGATATAATTACTGTTGAATACCATTATATATAAATGATTTTATAAATGCTAGGCGTTCCGACTACTTTTGTAAGTCTGAAGCAATGAATAAATGCAAACATTAAATTATATGATTCGCATTAGAAGTAATTTTTTTAAAAATTGTGATTAATTATTTAATTTAGAAGGGTTTTTTTTTTACAGAATTTAAAAATAGTAGGTATTTTTCACTTTCTCCTAAAAATATGCTTTATGTAAAAAAACATGTGAGCTATTAATTAAAAGATTAATTTAATAATCTTTTCTTTTTTCTTTTTTCAAAAACTGAAACATTTTCTTTTTAATTCTCACTAATTGTAGAATGTCTTATTTCATCAAATAAAAAATATTTTGCCCTGAATTACGTAATATAAAATCAAATATAATTATATTCAGACCTTACTAAAAAATATTAGAAACAGTATCAAATTAAGTTGCTTTGATAAGTGATAAACAATCTATAAACAATAATTTTCATTTCTGATGTCCTGAGTGGATATCCCAGGAGATGTTTTTCTTAATGATTTCTAATCTAGAAATATAATTAATCATCAGTTTGATCCAAGCGACTTGATATGGGATGCTTTCCCCCCTACAACATTGATATTCAAATTATCCTTTAAACTTTTGGGCAATTAACCCTACAATTAAAACCAAAATTAACAAAATATTAAAAAAATATTCAATGATTAATCATAATAATTTGAATAAATTATTATTTTGGTTCTTCAAAAGCAGCCATTCATGGATGTGCATAGCTATTATAAGTTCAGAAGAATGAATAAAAGTTGATAAAAATAGTAGGAAACAAAAAAAAAGTAAAATTAGACTTGGAATTGTTGTGCAAAAAAAAAAAACAAATAAAAATATAATTGTAATACTAGCAGATAGTCACAATTATTGCAGAGAGATGAATTCGAGTATAAAGAGTCGAGAAAAATGAACCCTCTGTTAACTCAAATGAGTGAAAATGTAAAAAATGAAGAGTAAATGAGAACTTTATTTGTCTTTCATTCGATTATAGTTTATTATACATACAATTTAATTTTTTTGTTGTTGTTATGTGAATAAGATAATAAATCTAGAAATATATACACTTTACTAATCAATAGTTACTGAATACACATTTTATTGTAAAAGATTTGACAGCATAAAAATCTGATTTAAACCTTTTGTTTTCAATTCTGAAGTTAAAACATATCAATCAATTATGGAATTTTGTTTTCTATTTTTAACTCTATTTTCTCAGTATTTCTTTCTTTTTGGATAGTAAATAGCAGTTGTTTTTCTGTCAAAACAACGAAAACTACTCATTATTTTTCTGCTATGCATCTCAGCATCTTTCTTCTGTTTTCTTTTTTTCTCTTTCCAGTCTAGTGAATAGATGCTTACTGAGAAGTAAACTAAAATAATTATGTAATCAATACTCTTTAATACAATTGACATAATCATTAGAGATAAATTACGACTAGAAAAAAATAAATTACTGTTATTACTTTACAATTTTTTTTAAAAAAAAAAATCATTGTTTTTCTTCTTTTTTCAAATATTTACAGATGATTTCTGCCGAAGTAGATTTGATAGTAATAATGCATTAATAAAAGTTTTACTTCATAGATAAAACAAATGACTTTATCAAAATAAAGTTGGCATATTAACATTTTATTGGCAATTTGGAAAAATAAATAATTTTGTTTATATATATATAATATGGAAATTCCCTTTTGATATAATTTTACAGTTAAAAATTTAATATATAGATGCAACTGCTTTTCATATAATTAAATCATAAATATCCCAATTTAAAACCAAGATTTGCAAAGAAATGCTTTAAATTTAGCATTCTGTTATATACTGAATTGCGATCAACCCGCCATTTTGTTTTATAACTTTATTGACATAATATTTAATTATTCCACAACGTCCATGTATCAATGAATGGTTAATACGACATTGTCTCCTTTATAAAAATTTATTGAAATAATTATATTAAATATCGAATTTATAAATCTTAATTTTACGTAATATATATACAAACAAATACAACAATCAATTATTTATTCTATACCAACCTTTATTAAAACATTTTATACACTTCTTATAGCTACAAAATTCTCAAATTTCTTTATATTCAAAAGATATAAAAATTTAGTATATAAACTTTATAATACGAGTTATTATTTGTTTATCTAGCACCGTGCTATATAAATATTAGAAAGATGACCTACTTTAATTAGATTGTAAAACATTGAAAATATATTTTGATGGCTATTAATATATACATGTTAACATATAAAGATGTTTTAATAAAATATCTAATGTTCCTACCAACTATTTTAAAATTAATAGCGCTAGTATTGTTTGGGTTTCTTAGCATGTTTAATAGTTAAATGAAAACTTGTGGAGTATTTAGACATAATTTACTTTAAACTATATATTTAGGTCTTTGAACTCAGACTTTCACACGACCCTCAACCATCCAAGCTATCTCATACTGCTGATACACTTGATCACACACATGTCAAAAAGATAATCACCAATATGTGTATTTCGTGCTAAACCAGCACTCATCAGTTAGTCCAGATTATCATCTCCACACATATGTATAATCAAAGCTCAGGTTATATTAAGATAGCTAATCTTTATACTTTAATGGACAGGCTTCAAGCTACTCCACCCCACAACTCTTCTGCCATCCATTTCATTGAAAATCTGATGATGGAATGCTCAAAGCTCACCTTAATGCCAACCTTCTCATCCTACCTATGCTGACCACAAGCCACTCTGACTTTTCATGTACAGGATGTAGTCCATTTACATACATATACAAGGGATGGGCAGCAGACCTTAAATAACTATATTTTGAAATATAATTTTTTTCTACAGAACAGGCATTTTCATACCTGCACTTATATATGTAATATATAAGGGATTTGAACTCAGACATTCATATGAACCTCCACCATCCATGCTATCTCATGCCACTGATACACTTAATCAGAGTGACTTGTGATCAGCATGGTAGGATGAGAAGGTTGGCACTAAGGTGGGCTTTGAGCATTCCATCATCAGATTTTCAATGAAATGGATCGCTGAAGAGTTGTGGGTGGATTAGTTTGAAGCCTGTTCATTAAAGTATGAAGATTGGCTATCTTAATATAAGCAGAGATTTAAATGTGTGTGGAGATGATATTCTGGACCAACTGATGGATGCTGGTTTAACACAAAATGTGTATATTGGTGATTATTTATCTTTTTGACATGTGTGTGATCAAGTGTATCAGCGGTATGAGATAGCATGGATGGTTGAGGGTCATGTGAAAGTCTGAGTTCAACCCCTCTATATATTACATATATAAGTGCAGATATAAAAAAGCCTACTTCTGTAGAAAAAAAACATTCATATTTTAAAATATATTGTAAAAACTTCACTGACAGTAATTAGCAGTGCTTGATTAAATAGTGTTTAAACAAATATCTTAAAAAATAATGTTTCTAAAATCTTTGTATAAAATTCTTGTTTCTAAAAGCTGGATAAATTTTTTATCAGTATGCAAAAAGTCTAACTATTGTCTACTTAGCTGCACGACAGTGTAAATCCATAAAAGTAAATTTATAAATGTTCTCTTCTGTTCTGTAAAACATTACATCAATATTAGAACTAAACATAATCAAGATTAATTGTGGGGGAAAATGATCAATAGTTTTGACTTTCACTTAAAATTTGTACAAAACAAGACATTTTTTTGTACACTACACTTGCAAAGTAGGAAATCTAGTTTTTAGTTGTCTCTATTGTTATAGATCTAGTCATATGATTTCCAACTAATATAATGAAAAATATTCACTATAAAAATAATTCAATAATGACTCTTTGGTAATAAACTCAACTGGGGGAAGTAATTTATAAATTAATGTCACCGAAGGTGGAAATATAAAGAGAAAATACAGTTTATAAAAAAAAAATAGCAAGTTATAAATATACTTAAAAATAAACAATCATATTAGTTCATATCTAAATTGTTGGTATTAAAACACTAAACATCACATTATCACCATTTTTTATGCTTACACAATCACTTAACAAAGAGAGAAAACTCCTCATATAATATTGCCACTCAGAGCAAGCCAAAGTATACTAAAAGATTGACTAAAAAAGTAAAAGGTGGTTGTTGCAAGGTTGTATTAGATCCTAAGATCCAGATGCAGTGCCCTTAGACCCAAAACTTTTCAATGATGAAATCCACAAGCTAGAATCTAGTCTGGGAATATTGGATGCATAGGCACTGGATAGAGATTTTATGCACAACCCTTTCTACAACCATCAATTACTATGGCTTGCAGTGAGTAGCACTACTGTATGAAGAGTTTTGCCTCTGTGTGATTATTGATATTATTGAATTATGGAATTGACTATACTTGTTGTAAAATTTTGAAAAAATATTTTTGCATTAACTGTTAAAAATAAAACAATATAGCAATAATAATCTCTCGATATGTATCAATATAAATTATCAACTGCCTGATTGACTGCAAAAAAAACATCAATAAATCAACAAAAAAATTGCATCTATTTCAGATATGAAAAATAGGAAAATATCTCACTCATATCTCTAAACACTCTGAATCCAGTTAAGTTTCTATATATTATAGCAATGTCACATTTTAATTAACTTAGACCCTAATATTCTTTGGTCCAAATCTATTGATATACTAAAGCTTTCATTAGATTATGTAAATGTAATGATATTAGAAAAGAATTGTTAATAGATAGTAAAATGTGTAAGCAAAGAGCAACTGATGTTTGTCCATCATTTGTTGTCTTATTTGCTTAACAATAATTTTGACAAAAGAATAAAGGTGTTTACGGTTATTTAAAAAAGTGATATTACCATAATATATAGAAAATGAATTGGACAGATTTTTTAATAGGCTGGTAGCTTGAGAGTATAACAAAAAAATAAAAAGTGGATGCTAGAAGAAAGATACATAGGATACAAAAGATTCATGTCTACTATTCAAAAATTCAACAGTTCTTCACTGATGAAAACCATAAGCTAGAATGTAGTCTAGAATTATTTAGATAGGACAGCCAACCTTGGATAAGGACTTGTTAAGCATTACTGCCTCACACCTATTGATTACTAAATCTTACACTAGATAGCATAAATGTGGTGAAAATGAAAGAAAATTGCTAATAGATTGTTAAATATAAGATACTATGAGTTTGTAAAAGATTGGCTTTAACTTAATATACATACATTTTTTTATAAATATTGATGAAGTAATACTTAAAGTCAGCTTACATACTGAAACAGACAGATCGAAGAATCGATCTTAGTTTCATGGTTGTCATTTAAGAACGGTAATTCTAAACCACTATTTACCCGCAATGAGACTTTTTCTATTCCCAGCCACATAAATTTTAAGTTATTTATTTTGTGTTTGTTTAAAAAGAATTTAATGTAAAGAGTATGAGTATAAATGTCACAAATCATGATAAATAATATTCGTGTGTGTGTGGTTTGTGGATTTATATTAGCTCAATTTAAAAGTTTCAATTGCGTGTATATTTTCTTTAAATTTTAATTTTGCAAATTATACAAAGTCATTTAAAAATGCTGATCAAAAGTCACATTCCTTTGATCAGTGTTTTTAATCAAAATCTTACTTGTACAAATGTATAGAATAATTAATTTGTACTTCGATAAATTAAGATAATGAATTTATATTTTTGTATTCACGAACTCCGATGTAATTGTTTTGTCAATTTAGAATCATGTATTAAATTTAAAAATAAATGAAAACCGAACGTAGAACTCTTATCAAGAAAGGCAAAGGCTATTGTATAGTCAAAAATTAGATATTGCTGGAGGCCGGAAAATCAAAGGAGGCGGAGCTATGAACAAAAACTAGGCAGAAAGGTCAACCGTAGCCATCTTAAATATAATATAGACTCTAACTTTTGACTTGGCTGTGCTTAGATCGTCTCAAGCTACAGCAAAGTAGTTGTTCCAGAGAAATCACGTCAACCGTTATTAAGAAGTTGCCCGGTAAACTGCAATAATGATGGGCTAAGTCCAAGAAGCTGATCCCTGTTCTGCCAATTTAAATCTTTCGTACCGCTGATCTGTAATGTTTTCCGTGCTCCCAGTCTTCCAAATTCCAACATTTAAATTAACCATGCCGTTCTAAGAAATTCAAAATGTGCGCCTACGTTTTTCATACATATCACCGCAAGAAGAAAAGCCGGACGAAGAAAGAATGGTAACTTTTGTTACATGAACTTTTTAACTTTCCTCTCCGTAATAATTTTATATTTAATCTGTTAACCTAATTAATTGCATGTAAATTTCTTGTTTTCCATTTGAAAATGTTACACTAAAACCTGTCAGTAAATTTCTTCTCTAATATTTCTGTGCTCTAGTCTTTAGATGATAATTATTAATATTTGTGCCTACTAATAATCCATTTGTGAATACATTTATATTTTTACTATTACTTATTTTACAAACAAAACGATGCCAATAATAATATTTCTCAACTCTAATTAAAGTCAGTAAAGTTTATCTCATAATATTTAAAAAGTAATTTTCTTTTATCGAACTAAAAATTGTTTCATTTATGTTGAGTTGAGAAATATTCAAGTATTTTTATTGTTTCTTTTACTTTGTCATGATATTTTAATCTATACTCCAAATCTCAAATACTTAAAATAGTCTAAAATTTTATTATATTTTTTTTTATATATTATTACGGAGTAATGATAACAAGTGAATATTTTATTGCTATTATTACCTTACGAATAATCCGGGGAGTTATGGGTTTCAGAGTGAAATTAATTAATTGTTACTTTTGCGATCGTTTGATTTCGCCATGTTTTATTGAATAGTTATATCAGGCTGTTGCGTAGAACATGTTACGGATAGAGAAAAGGGTTTATATAATTTCGTTTTAAAATCCACTTCCGATCACTCTTCCTCGATGTTACTGTGGCAATGCTTTTACCTTCGCCTAAGTTGGCGTCTCGTTTTACTACCATATGGAGAGAAAGAAATTCTTCTCCAGGTAATCTCTTGGATCGCCGGGGTTCAAAAATGATCCCAGCTGGTTGTAGTGTCCCGGATCTACTTGGGGGCATTAAGACTTGTCAAAGTACAAGCCGCCCGGTATTCCGTCAATGCACCACAAGTTATTATTTGTAGTATACCTTAATCCCTGCAACCATCAGTACATCAGTATTATATATTATATTTTTATATAAAACCGCCTCACATTTATCCGTATACGTAATGGTTTGAATCTATTAAAATAAAACAACTTAATATAAACTAGTAGTTAAATATTTTAAGTGCTCCAATTACTCTGATTCCCATATCAACCTGTACAACCATTTAAACACATAAATATTGGCATGAGTTTGTTAATCAGTACAAACCGATTATTGATGACTAGCAGCAATTTATTGTAAAATACATATGAGAGTTTTACCGTACCTGTAAATAATATTATTCAATGCTTTCAATAATTTATTAAAAAATTATCTAACCTAATTTTGTCTCTCTTGCATTATTACTCTCGAAATCTAGTCAATCACCTGCTGTCTGTATCGACAACTTAAATATATACATTAAATTATTAGCTGTACCAATATCCCGACTATAAGGTATCTATGAAATAGCTGATTGTAGGTAATTTAGTCTGTGTTTTTCGATGAGCTAGTAAAGGGAAAACCCCGTACCATTGTAATGTTGTCATCGGTGGGTCATGCCAGGGTTTTGGGTTTGAATTTAGTTTGCATTTTGGAATTTATTCCTAGACGTGGACTGGGTTTGAATTCGGATTACTGTGTGTGATTAAGCATGGTGATTTTTACCGGTACAATACATGAGTAAAATTGACTTCCAATATGATAGTTCTATCATTAATTTCTATGAGTAGTAAAGATATCAGAATGAATCATGTTCATATCATAAAGATACTTAACACTGGTCATTTTTTTGAAGATTTCAAAATTGTAGTTTCTCTGTGTGCAATATTAATTAGAAAAAGATCTATTATTAATTCTAGTTTTCTTTTAAAATATTGCGATTCCAGAATGATGATTGTAGTTTTCTTAAATTCTTTTGGCATAAATTCATTTTAGATTTAATGGAAATATTTCTGTAATTTAATGAATATTTAATACAAAATATTAATTCACTTTAGATTTATTTCAAGTCATTAAAATATATATAAAATAATAGAAATTTAAATAATATTTAAAAAATATAACAATAAATTTGCGTTTTCTTTTACTACTTGAAAAGAGAGAAAATCAAATATTGTTCTCTTTTTAATTCACTCAAACAATATAATGATAAAAATAAACCACTTTTCTTTCAAACTCTTTCTTATTATACCAATATATATTACATGAAATATAAAATAATATTCTATGTTTTAAATATATAATTTTATATTTATTTAACTTTTAGGATTGGTTTATATCAAACTCCCTTAAGTAACTTTTACAGATTATTTTTCCACACATCTACCAATTATATGTCCTCAACTTCCAACTCCACTTTAAATATTTATAAATCTGTCATGATAACTAATAGAATTTATTGATGTTATTGCAATTAGAAAGGCATTAAAATCAGACTTTTAAGATTCGTACAACTATCCACTCCATCGTATACAACAAATACACACACCACGTACATGTCAAAAAGATAAATGATCTCCAATATACGTAATTTGTTATTGTTGTTGTTGTTGTTATAATAATAATAATAAAAAAAAAATTAATAATAATAATAATAATAATAATAATAATAATAATAATAATAATAATAATAATAATAATAATAATAATAATAATAATAATAATAATAATAATAATAATAATAATAATAATAATAATAATAATATTTTCTGGTACCTATCAATTTCATGAATCCAGATTCTATAGATCATATATAGAATCTATTTCAATATATATTTATATAATAAAATATTTAGTATTTGTGATAAAATATAATTTAAATTTAATACAATAAATACATAATAAATCCACTCTAATATATTTTTAATTTGTCATTATTTCATAACTTATTTTCAGTTTTGAATATGGTTTGCATGTTAAAAATAGGGTGAAAGCATTTATTATGATACTATTAAGTCAGTATTTCTGCATATTCACATTTTATAAATTCATATGTAAATCACCTTGATGACATAATGTTTACTTTAAAAAAATGAAGTACCAATTGTCTCAGCAAGTATGTAAATAACATTATAAATACATGATATTATGTTTGATTAGTAAATTAATTTGTTCAAGTGAAACACTGTTAATTTTTTAAAACATTTTTAAAAATAAAATAAATATCTTCAGATAAACTAATATGAGAAATTTTTATTTATAATAAATTCACAATATATAAATGTGGATTTACATAAACAATTTTTGACATATATAAAGTACAGAAATAAATAAATAAAATCTGATGTTCAAATCCATTAACAATATTACATAAATTGATTTTGACATCAAAATAGTCATGAAATAAATTACTTATATGAACAAAGAACTGTCTTTGAAAGAAATTTCTTTAAAACAATATTTATTTTTCAATAAACATCCTATTATTGGTATTAAAGATAATAGATATTCAAATAGTATTGTAAAACATTCGTATATATTAAGTATAATTAAACAACTAAAATTTAAGATAAAAAAACATATTTATAAAACAACTATTCCAAAATTAATAAATGAAAAAATGACAATGAATTTGTGAATCCTCTACATAAAAAAATCATATTTAAAAGCAGCAAAAAAAATAATTTATGAAGATATTAGCAAAAGTTTATGAAATTAACTTTAAAGAATTTAATTTTGATACCATAAAATTTAGTTTCCCAATACTAACAGTTAGAAATATATATTTATTTTCTATAAATCTCCTCATATATACTTTAATTCACTTTTTATATAATTTCTTCTTTACTTTTCTAATAGTTTTGACTGTTGACTGTCCTACAGTCCTCATCAAAAAGCTCTGATGAATACGGCATGACATTTGAATCTGTTAGAAAAATAAAGGAGGAATTATATAAAAATTGCATTAAAGTATATATGAGATTTATAGAAAAGTAATATATAATGTAATGCAAAAAGAAGTAAATTGAGAAGATATAAGAATAATAATACTTCTAAGTTAGAAATATTCATGTTTAGGGGAAAATGATTTCAAATACAATAATTATATTAGGTTCCTACTTGAGAAAAAACTTCAATTATTTGAACATTTATAACACATGAATATTTTCAATAATCCATTTTTAGATGCTCAGATGGGTGAATTACTTTTGTAAATTACTGTATGTTGATTATCTAAAAACTATAACCAAAGTTTTAGTAAAACCTTAGATTTAATTTTACTATCACAGCCAAACTTTTTCACTGATAATCTATGAAAATATTCAAAACAATAATGAAGCAGAATGTAGAATCTTATCAATAATGGAAAAAAAATTATGTAATAAGAACTACTGATCATGTGATGGATGGGGAAATATGCATACCATCAATATTATTTGGCTTATGTATTAGGATTACAATTCGCTCAATCATAATTTTAAATGAGAATATGTATACAACTATCTACAAGATTTCTGCACAAAATACAAATCAGTCATATATATACTCATTAATAATAAGTCATAGAAATGACAGCATATTACAAATAACTGCAAAAGTAATAAATGATTACTTACCACATGCGCGGCAGAAAATACTGTTTTATACTTTTGGTAATTTATTAAGAAAAGTATGACTATATAAAATACATCTTTCTATACAAATTACAAAAAGACACTGTTATAGATATATCTTTAGAAAATGGTATCATCATCATTTACCACAATTGGCAGCTCACTACAGAATGAAGGGCTCTCCAAGTTCATTCCAGTTTCTCTAATCTGTAGCTTTTTTTCTCCACATCTCACCAATAAGCTTCTATATTTATCCATCTAACTCATGTTATCTCTTTATAAACTTTTAAATCTTTTGAGATCCAATCTAAAATTTTAACTGTTAATTTATTATCATCTTTTCTAGCAATGTGTTCAGCCCATTTTCATTTCAGATTTTATTTTTTTCAATGAAGTCAGTGAAATGTATTTGTTCTCTCATCTATAAATTCCATTTTAATCTCTCCATACTTTATTGAGTGTTTTAAATTTTATGTATTAGTCTTTTCTAAAGTGTCCAGGTCTTAAATTCATAACTAAAAAATAATAGACCAGGTCTGCCAAAAATTTTCTTTTTCAAATACAAAGGAATATTTCCTTTCAATATTAAATTATTTTTACCAAAATCACTCATCCATGTTTAATTCTTTAATTAATTTTATTCATTAAGTTTACATCTGTATTAATAATTTGAACGAATATTTGTACTTAGTACTTCTATTTATAATTACCAGTTTATTTTCTTCTGAGAGATTCCATTGCTTTAGTCCTTTTAACATTTATATTTAATTCTTTTTTTTATTTTTATTTTATAACTTTTACTGCATTTTGTGAAGCTTTGGACATTATTTTCAAAAACAACTGCATCAGAAAAATTTAGATAACATAAATAATCTCCATTTATTCTTAATTCCTTATCTTCCCATTTAAATTTACAAAATACTTGTGATAAACTGCTGTAAAATGTTTTGAGGATGTAGAATTGCACCGTTACACATCTTTATTAATATCGATCTTCTCAGTATTATTATGTAATATTGTCATTGTTGTCGCATTTTGATAAATGTTTTTTTTAAATATTATCAAAAATTTTGGATCTATATATTAATGATTCAAAGCTTTAATGAATATAGGAATTCTTATAGAAACAAATGATTTTTTCATTACCTACAAATACAAATAATAATAGTACTTTCTATTCATTGGTCCTTTCTATAATTTCTATCAATACATGGATGTGATTCACTGTGCTAAAAGCACTTTTAAATGTAGCTTGTTATTTTTTTGGTTTAGATTCAAAGTTTATAATAATCAAGTTTTAATTATCTTGGCAATGCTCAAAGACTGACAATACAGTCATTTTTTACTATTTATTACTTTTTATAAATATTAATATTACTAAAAGCACTTGTCCAATCATCTGGTATATTTTTATCATTTAAACACCTGGTCTATAGTTTTACCAATAATATTTTTTATTTCTTCACATGCCACTTTTAAGAAGGGCCCTACTCATATTTAAATACATGTCTCACTTCTTCATTTAAAATAGTTTTAATTCATAAATTGTAATAATTAAACTAATTACTTTTTTTCTTGTTTTTTATTCCTATATATTTCTTTACCAATCTTTCCCACACATTTCACAGAGTTGTCTCTTTCAAATAATAGGTTTATTTTTTTATTTTCTTTGCTGAAATGCAAGATGTTATTTTATATTTTTGAAATAGCTTTCATTGCTGAGTTCAGTTATATTTTCTTATATCATTATTAATTCTTTTCCATTGCATTTTAAAAACCTCTAGTTATTCAATTATTCTTAATGAAAACTTTTTACATTTTTTATTTTTCTTCTTTTCTTTATAAATTGTCTTTTTTAAGTACAAAATTTACTGGAAACAGCTATTTTTTATGTCTTTAACAAAATATGAATTACCTTCCTATTAATTTCACTCTCAAGTCTGAACCATCTTCAAAATTTATTAATATTTTCAAATCTTTTGGAAATTCTAATTTAAATCATTGAAGTATTTCTAAAGGTTAGGATTATCAACTGTAATACTGATTTTCATAATAGTTTTCATTCCCTTAGTTTTACATTAACATTTAGCTTATATATTAATCAATGATTAGTTCCTATGCTGAATCTATTAAAAACATTACACTTTTCCTGCTATACCATAATTTGGATGTTCCCTTATTCATTTCTTTTTAGCATTTTACTTAAAGAAAGAATGCATAAAATAGTTTCATTTTTCAATTGTTTACAATTTTGCTATTAATGTCTTCTATATAACAGTTTTAAAATGTTGTTGGATTTGATCAAAAGTATTTTGTACTTTCATATATATTCTACTTTTTCATTAATTTGAATAATTAATGCAGTGATTATTTTATTCTTCCACTTTTTATTATAATGAATTCATTCCAATTTTTACATCTGATTCTTGTTCTTTTGTAATAAAATAATATCAACGTTTTGAAACCATTATTTGTTCACCAATTCTTCTAATTTCAAAATGTCTCAACAACATCTCATTTAATATTAGAAAATTCTTTCAATTCAGACAATCTTCCTTTACTTGAAATTGATTCTTGTAAATATCTAAATAAAATGTCATCATTGAATACCAGTCTGGCACCCTCCACATTTGGTTTTCAACTACTACCTTGATTGGTAACTTTATAATCTCCTGGGAATAAGGACTTTGCTAGGTTTATAAACATGTATTTAAAAACAATACTATTCACAGACATTCGTCTTGCCTCTAAGACAACTCAACTGATATTTCAGTTAAGAACTATCAGACAACTGATCAATGAGACCATGATAATTATTGATATTAAAATCAAAGAAAGAAGCCAGTAAATTCACTATTCTGACTGATATATTTTGGTGTTCAGTCCATTTATTTTCATTTTTTATATGAATAACAGCTGCAATGATAAGAATGTATCAATTGGCATTAGGAATTTGCCTGCCCAGTTCTCCTAAGATCTTAAAAATAAATCAAATTGCCTTCTTTAAATTAAAAGGAAACTCCTTTTGTAACCTCAAAAGATATACAATCCTTTCAATATTCCCTAAAATTCTCTACATCTATTACTAAAATGATTTCTAAGAGTTTAACCATAAAACTATGTGCCTTGAGTTCTTAATTTTACCACAAGAGGGACCTCTAAGATAAGAGTGGCCATCTTATCTTCAACCTAGTGTCTAATTGTATAATCAAATCTAAAGCATTTGGTTTGAGAGTGTGGAGCTAGTAAGTTCTTCCCTAATTAAGTCCACTACCTCATTACGCCTATATAATTAGAAAGTAGGTTGAAAATAAAATGTCCACTCTTATCTTTATAAAGTCATAATCTTGTGTTAAGATTTGTAGAGGTCCCTCTCATGGTAAAATTAAGCACCCAAGGCACATGATATTAAAGTTAAAGCCTTATATGTATTTATGTGCTAACCATGTGCTTAATAAGAACTAATGTTGATTTCTAATATTTCTAAAGAATTTCAAGGTGATAATATTTCAACAGCCAGACTGTTTGATGTTGAAGCACTTGATAAAATTAATACCACAGGCAAAGATTTAAATATCAAAGAAATATTCCAAGGTGATTGGCATTTGCAAAAGCTTATGGAACAAAAAAAGCTTCAAATATATAGTAAATTGAAATTGATAAAAAAGTAATAATACATTGCAAATAAAACATTCTCTACATTTAAAATTTTCATTTGCCAATAACAGCAATAAAAACAAATGCAAAACAAGAACACCCCTTTTTAAAAAAAATTAAGATGCTAAAAGCTTATGAATCCATATGATACTGGGTTTTTTTTATTATCTAATACCTTCTATGAAATCAATATCTTATAATCAGATAAAGATCTTAATGTTTTGATTTATAATAATAAATTAATGGCTCATATTTAACTACAATTCAATAAATTGTGCATTGAAAGTATGCATTGCATTCACTGAGGTATTGTGATGACCAACAAAAATCATTGTCAATACATTTTCTACCTAATAAAAATAGAAATCTATTTAATACTGGCAAACAGAAAGTTATTTTTTTAAAAACTCTTTCATTTATGTTAAAATATATATTGCAGTTGTTAATAATTTGAAATTTGATTGAAAAATAATTATTGCCACAATTCAATTTCTCCTAAAAATAAATGATTGGTAAGTGATGGGACTATGTATATCTGTGACCCTTAATTTGCATCTTAAAAAGGCACAAGTGTAAATACAATTTGTCATTGTTGCAATGGAAATATACTGAGAAGTATTATTTCCACTAAACATCACATGATAACTGTTCTTTATACTTTCACAGGCTGTTTACACAGAGGTTAAACTCTCCATACAGTAGCAGCGCTCGGTGTGAGTCAGAGTTTGCATCCCATTGATTATTCTGACTTGCAGTGAATGGAACTACTGTATGAAGAATATATCCTCTGTGTAAAGTATTATTTTCATTGGTATATAAAAAGGGTAAGCTTATACTCATATAATTATTCATTTGCATGATTATAGTTACCCCATCTGTCTCAATACACTCATTTAAAAAAAAATATTAAATCGAAAATTTGAAAAATAGAAAATTGTAAATTTGAATTCACAAATATCTTGCATTATCTTCTTATATACATACAATCATGAATCATTTTACCCCAAGATCTTGAATTACAGTTCAGTATGATTTATTACTCAATTACCTTATTTATAACTGCATTATTTTATATTTCCTAATTAGTTTTCTTGATTTTTTAATTTGTAAGGTTTTAAGATTAAATTATAATGTAGATGTAAGTTTACATCAAACATGCATCATTATCCATTATTTTAAGTATCTATGGGAAAGCTTGAAACCAAATAAAGTAGATACAAAGTATATCACATGAACACCATTTCTTATGATTGCTCATAACTGTTATGAAATCCACATGACTATATAAGCTAATGTGCGTGGATTGAAAATATTGTAGTGTTTTCAATTTAAGACTCATAGTTTTGTAGTTAAGTAAAGATAAAAGGTGGCTGCTGGAGGGTTGCATTAGATCCTAAGATCTAGGTGCAGTGCTCTCAGATCCGAGGCTCCCCACTGATGAAGGTCACTAGCCATAAATTAGTCTGGTGATATTGGATGAGTAGGCACTAGATGAGGATTTTATTCACAAGCCTTCTGGAATCCACTGATTACTCTGGCTTGCACTGAGTAGCAATATGTATAGAGAGATTTGCCTGTTTTAATTTAGATACAAAGTACTAATATATATATATATACTAAATTTATTTTAAATATAAATAACATTGTATAAAAATAATTAATATTTATACTTTTCTACTATTTATTTATACGAAATTCTACATTTATTTATTTTTAAGGTACATAAACCTTTATTATTTTTTAATATCAAAGAGCATAAAAATAAAATATTAATTTTAAGCATTCATTACGATCAAGTTTCATAAATTAAAAATTTTAATCTAAAAATAAAACTACCGTATTACCATATTTATTCATGTTTTCTTCAATGAGGTTGATTCATCATATCGAGATGTATTGAATAGATTGTTTTTTATATATTACTTTTCTTTATGCAAAAACTTTGCAATTTTTTTAGAAGTTTTTTTTTTTTTTGATAACACTTTCAAAAATAATTTTAAATATTTAATAATATTTTAAATTATTTAATAATATTAAAAATTTTATATAAACATTTTTAAAAACTATATATTTATTATTAACAATCACTCATAATTAAATATAGTCTTGCATGTTCCAAAAGAAGAGCATGACAAGGCACAAAAGGTTAAAGATTAATTTTGTCATGATTATACAAATTATCCACCTTTTTTTTTTTTTTTTACCGTTTCTACCATTTACAGTTTCGATTGCCCCAGCAATCTTCTTCAGAATATTATATCTTCTAATTTGATTGTAACAGCTGAGATTAGGAGATATAACGTTCTGAAGAAGATTGCTGGGACAATCAAAACTGTAAATAGTAGAAAAGGGTGGACAATAAAGCATTGTAAAAGTACTAAAGTGTTTGGACAATTGAGTATTATATGATATACATTTGGCAATGCAATAGCAAAGAGTAGTTATTATACAAATTACTCTAAATACCACAAATACATCCACCTATAATTCTTTTGAACTTAAGTACTTATTTGATATCTCATGATGGCATTCTTTATTTTCTACTATAGCAGATCACCCTTTTTGAAGAATTTTAATACCTTTCTTCAGTGTAATTACCCATTATTATTCTATTTTAAGATTCATCATAATAATGATGGCTATCATTATTACTCTTTTAACAGCATTTATGCATTTTTCTATGATAATAGAACCATATTATAGTAGATTCAATATCATCACATTCATACTGGTGATTGTACTAAATGGTCTTATAATCATACTAAATGTTTTCAGAATATTTCAGAAAATTTTTAAATATAATTTTTCCATTGTATGTTTATTCAAATTTATCAGGATAACAGATTTGCATTAAATATTTAGCTAATAAGTGTTAATTATGATAACTTTCTTATAAGGTCATGTGATCTTTGATCCTCATTCAGTTATTCTAAACCAAGGATTTTAAAACTTGTTACTCAGCTAAAAATATTCTTGGAACTTTTAGATTTATGTCTGCTTCTCAACCACTGAATAAACCACACAAGATAATAAATTAACTGACATAGATACATTAATAAGATGAAATAGCCTATTTATTGTTAAATTCAGTAGAGGCAGCTAGAGTCTATGTTGTACTTTAACATTCATATCTATTATTAAATTCAAAGAACTACTAACAAAATATTTAAATGGATACACATTGAGATCTGATCATAGTCTATATGTTATTTGTTGAAGATTTAAAAGATTTCATGTTGTATTATATATAGAGTCAGAGACAAGTTTTTTGTATCTTTCATTAATGCTTTCAAGATTATTACAAAAGGTATTTGGATGCCTTCTTGAGTTTTTATTGTATAAAAAGGTGCATCTAGTACACCATAATGCAAAAAGAACAGAAGTACTGGCACAATTATTGACATAAATACCTTGTTTGAAACTTTAAAAAAGTGTGTCCATTTTAACTTTTGAATTTTTAAATAATAGAGAAATTAATCTATAGATATTATCAAAGCAGGTGCATTCAAAGAAGATGTGATGCTGGTTTTCAGTGTCTCTATGGCAAAGATTGTAGTGTTTTGTCCACACCCTTGCAATTTCTTTTATATCTGTAGAAATATAAAGTGGGTAATGCTTCAATGTTAATTTTAACAAGAAAAGCAACATATTTAGATTCAAGGGGCCCACATCTAAATTTATTAATGAGTTGTTTGTTATTTAGACCTAAAATTGGAGTATTAAGAGTCATAATGATGACCATGAAAACATTTATAGATTTTCCTATATATGAAGTTTTTAAATGTAAACAGGAGTTCATGTTTAGAGATAACCTGAAAGGGAAGAATAAGTTTTTCTAAAAGCTAACAATAGGAGAGGTTCTAGTCATAGAGATAAATTTTCTGCAGTATCTCTAACTGAGGGTCAATGTTATTAAAAAGATAATAAGGTTGATAATCTTTTGAATCCTATAGATGTTTATACAATGAAGACCTAATCCATTTGAAATAGGGTTTTTTTGAAGTTGTTTAAGTGAAATGCCACCAATATGCTTAATCCAAAAAAGATTTCTAAGTAGAGAGTAGATAGTAAAATTACATAATTAGCAAAAATAATAATGGGAGAAAAGTATGTCATTCTGGTCATGATTAATAAATTATCAAGTGATGTTTTAGAGTAAAGAGAGAGATAAGATTTAGAGAGTGATTTAGTCAGCCTCTAAGTTTTGTGAATAAGTACTTTCTGTATTTGGCTTCATATGGATGAGTAGCTTAGATAAAATTAAAACCAAAAAAGAGCTCAGATGCCCTCTGAAGAACTGCTTTTGAATTTTTCCAATATATATAGACCAAGCACATGATTTATGAATGTTAAATTCCAGCTTGTAATTCTGAATAAGTTTGAAAGAATCCCAATGAGTGTTGGGATTTTTTTAGAAGATGGAAACACATATATGTCATCCATATATGCAATTACTAAAATGTTATTGTTAAGTGACTGTACAACCATACGAGGTATTTGATTTTCAATCTCTTTGAGGAGTAGATTAATATAAATAGCAAATAGTAGAGCACAAGGAAGAGAGCCTTGTGGTACTGAGCAATAAGGAATGAAATTAGGAGTGAATTTTCCATTTAACATTACATGTATTTCATGATTTAGCAAAAGGTTTGTTATTATATAAAGGATTGAGGCAGGTATCTCTGCATCTGCTAGTATGTTTATAAGATGATCTATAAGTACCATGTCAAATGCACATTCAATATCTAGCTGAATTACCAATGGACTATATTTTTAGCCTTCTTAACTGGGTCTATAATGATTTTAAACAAGAATGCAGCCTGGTTTGTAAATGATCCCTTCTTCACAAATTGAGTCTTACATAATACATTTAGTAAAATTGGCTCAATTCTATCTTTAAATGCAGATTCCAGTATTCTTATTCCTAGTGGTGCTATTGAAATGGGTCTAAGATTATCAACGGTAGAAATATTTTCATGTTTTTTGAGGAAATGTACAAAAGATATATATCCTGTATTATATGTGTTTCTGGTCAGTAATAGATGATTCCATTTTAAAAGTTGAGTTGATAATGATTATGAATATAATCGAAAATATTTCTTTATGAGTTTTTATTTATATTATATTATAAATTGTTTACCGTTGTTTGGAATATATTTATGTTTCGTGATACATATATTGTAATAGAAAATCTTTAATCTAAATGAAAAAAAAATGAATTCACCCTAATCATTGGGAGACAAATGTAATAGTAAGACTCTTCATCAATTGTAATAGAACGTATAATACTACATATGAAAAGATGAAATTAATATAATACAATAGCATGCCTTAACTTCATATGAAAAGATACACTTACCTTAATCATACTCAAAGTGTAATAGAAAATATGATTGCCCTAGCTGGTAGTGCCAATTGTAATGGTATGCCATATATGTATAAAGAGAAAAGAAATTGCCTCAAAAATAAATATAATAAAATATATTAATTCCACCCATTGAGTATGAATTACAATAAATCAGGTTAGGATGTCCAAATTTATTTGACTAAATGACCATTTATAAAGTTACAGATAATAAATGACCTATACTATAAAAATATATGATTCATGACTGAATGTACTTCAATTATTATTTATACTGTTATTATGGCTAGCTATACAAAATAAACTTAAATATTGCAGAGCATTGACTAAGGCCTGTTACTGATTAATTCTCAGGGTTAACTTAACTAACAATTTGATTATATTAAATATAAATTGGAACAAAGGGAATTTTATTGAATCCAAAATATATATTCACAAGTAAGATTACATGTAATTTAATATTTCCATTATTGGTGGCTTGTGAAAAGATAATTAATAACTGATGTACTAAAAAGAGAAAAAGAAAAATATTAATAAATTTCAAATAAAAACTCAAACTCATTCTTTTATTTAAAACAAATGATATAAGCTTTATTCCAAGATTGTGATTTTATATTTTTATAATAGCACAAATAAATAAATAAATAAATAAATAAATAAATATATATATATATGGAAAACATAAAACAAATATAATTCAAATACAGTATTTGCTAACAATACAGATAAAGTCTATATTTTACATAGAAACCTTATAAAACTTATGAAATTAATTCAATAGACAAATAAATAAATTGTAGATATCTTGTTACATTAATAATTTAAGTTATAGATGTATTTCTTTAATACATTTTTTTAATAAATACTAATTTAAAGTAGAAAATAACTAAATGACTGAATTAAGCAAATAAATGGATTCAATGAATGGGCCATTTACCAGAAGTTATTTATACACACATAAGTTATAAATGCAATGTCCACATGATGTAAATCATCTAAATAAACATTGAAAAATAACTAAGTGATTTACACTTCCACTAGCAATATGCTTATAAATTCAAATATTCCAACTAGCAATATGCTTATAAATTCAAATATTTACAAATTACAAAATATTGTTGGTTGGTTTGTGAATGATTACAAATCATGATAGCACAAAACACAGACATTCTTACGCTTTAAAGCACTAACATAACTGAGTGCATCCTGAAGGAATCATATCCTTCAAACAAACTTATCTTGACATTTCATACTAACAATATAATCAACCTCACCTACTATAGTGGAAAATTTAGTTTTAATTAAACCTCATAAATGATAGGCCCAAAAAGAAGACTCTGCATAAGTATATTAAAAGCATGGTGGCTTCCAAAATAACACCTACATTTGAGGCAAAATAGGATGCCTGGAGTTTTGTCTCAGTGCATCAGAAAAATATGTGGAGAGGCTCACCAAAAACAACAACAATAGGTATCTAGAAATATGTGATTACAATCACTGGAAACATAAGCACTATCAACTCATAGACAACTGCAATACAGATGGGGAATTTATCTGTTCCATCCAGCACAATAATCAGTGTGTTAAGTGTGAAGATGTTTAAGATTCACACTTTCAGATCTAAATACTTTAGACTGGCTTGGATATATAGAAAGACAAGTAAAGAAGAAGATGAAACCACCTTTTTCTTGTTAAATTCTCTGTCTCCGTGCTTGATCTGACTGGCTGGTGATAGTCATAAGTGCTTGAGAAGTTTGCACTCTCTCAGTTTAATAATAACTATAATAAATAAGGCCTGACATACTAATGCCATTCTACAACTAACAATGCCAAGATAAAAACTTCACAATAGCTGACTAAAGTTATAACCATAATTTTAACCTCAGAAAACAATAAGTAATGTCTGCACCAACAAATAAATTTAAAAGTCAACTGACTGACATATAAATAAAGATAATGACTAGCATATGGAATATTGTCAGTAAGATATAACGCACACAAGTATGGAATATTAAATATTTTAACTCATGATAATTAGTGGACATGAATAAAATACAAACAGATTGTGAGAATAATAATTGAATAATTATGATAATTATTAAATAATGATATAATTTATAAATACGGTTCATAAAATTTATATATTTATACAACTCCTATGCAATTAAATATAATTTATAGCTTTCCAATTTAAATTAACAAATGACATTTATTATTTAATATATATGTATGTATAATGTGAATCAAATATTATATAATATATATATATTTGCAATTGTTATTTTAGCTTGCCATTTAACAATATATTTGCCCAATTTAAGATATACATTTTTTAAAATAAATAAACAGATATATATTATAAATTGACTTTTCCTATTCCTAATAAGTTTAAACATTTAAATATAAACTTATAAGTTAATTATAAATATTACAATTGTATATATTTTATAAAGACATTTTAAAATGTTATAAAAAAAATACATATATAAAACAAAAACAAAAATGATAAATTTTAATTACCATTTCATTTTTTATAATGTTTCTTCATTTTCCCCAGTTGATAAGTTATTTCAGGCATTTTCTTTTATTTTATCTATTCCAGTGTTGATCAAACTAATTTTGAAATATGTATACATATTATTGCTGAATTGATAGATTCTTTTCCTGTTGTTAAAACAATTGATTACATTCATCTTCCTGATATTCAATGATATAAATAATTAAAGTTAACTATTGCTTGGATCATTAAAAAAATTTGAAGTTAAAACAAAATATATAAATAGCTATTTTCAAAATCTATTAACAAACTGCAGGTTTAATTTTCAGGTTACATATTTTACCAGATTCCAATGGTGAAATAAGTTAGGCAGGGAGAGGCAATTTGCCTCACACAATAAAACTTGTATTTAGCAAATCATGTTTAGTATTAAATCTTTATCCAAAAATTATTAGATTAATATCTAAAAGAATAATTTGCAGAATAAAAAAATAAAGCTATGATTTATTGATTCTTCTGTTTTTTTTAAATAATAATAATGATGATGATGATGATTCCCTGGCATTTCCATAGCAATTTTCTGGCCTATTGTTATAAATTCAGGTGCAGATTGAAAAATCTTTAACATTATTGTTTAAATATTTTAAAATGTTTTTTTTTTAAATAACAAAATAAAAAATATTGTCAATAAAAAAAAGTATTACATTGAAAAATTTATGTTGTAATTTACAAATCAAATGAATAACTAAACAACCAGAATAATATTACTACATCTTTTATAATTTTTAAAAAAAAAAAAAATAAATAAAGATACAATATAATTATATTTAGCAATTTAAATACTACTGCTAACGATTATTTCTTTATACACACACTCGCGAATTTTATATATAGTCACTGCTATTAAAATCTTATCATCATAAAACAAAGCACATATCACAATAAATAAATAAACCTGAACAAATAGCAATAAAACAATAACAATAATAACATATTTACAAATCCTTAAGTAAATACTAAATCAAAGGCATTTTTTTAAACCATACTAGAACTCCAAAAAGTAAGGGTGAATTTTTCATCTCTTATAATATATATATATATATGCTTTGATAGGCAATTGACCATATTAGCTGAGTACTTTGCTGTAAAATGCATTAGATGGGAATATACAAAGAGAGGGATCCCATACAAGCCTGGATAACATGAATCTGGAGTGAAAGTTATTTTTCCATTGAGTTCATCTATTGTAATGATGTCTGAATCTGTTGAAGTACCAAAAAAGTTTGGTGATGTATTAAACATTTTGCTTTGAAGCAACCTTTGATAGTTTCTGCATAGGAGTTTTAACATGTCTCCTGTACAAAGTGTGTCATTGATTTTTAAGTGCTGTTGTTACTCTAACTATAAGAACCTGACTGAATGTCAAGTGAATGTAATTTCTTGACCATGTATGCAGTTTGCTAATATATATACTCTTTTTTTGAGTGCCAAATATTATCTGGGTGTTTGACATGTGAATTTTTATAGGATCTTTAGTGCAGCTATTTCTGTGCCTGGTTCATTAGTGGAAGTAAATTGTATAATCTTTTTGTAGATCTCATCTGCTAGACAGAAATGTCTGGATGGTGATGGAGAAGTTTTTGTGATATGGTAATTGTGAATGATAAAATATTTACATAAACAATCCAGGTCCCTATTGGGTCTAGTCTCAATTTTATTAAGTTTGAAGAGTCCAATATAAATTGTGGGGGGAAAAAATTCAGTTGTATAGTTAAGCAGTAGTAAACAAATGGTCTTTCCAGTGTTAAAAATTATTTTTTGAGAGAGATCATGTTGAAGTGTGACCATTAATGTTAGATGATCAGAAAAAGATGAGTTATTAAAGGATAAATGAATCACATGATGCAGTATTGATATGTAGAAACATAGGTCTATTAATGACTTGTGTTGAACATTATCAAAAGATACTGATTTCTTAGTAAGGAAGCATTCTCAACTTATTAGAGAGAAGAAAAGTCTATGAATCCATTTTGATATAAATGTGTCATAGCTCATATTGAAGTCTCCCGAGATCAAACATGGATACAATGAGGAAGCAAAGAAAGAGTTAATAGTTAGAATTAATTTATAAATTACATATGTACCAGGTCCAGTGTTATGGATGGGTATTGCATTATGATAATTAAAATATTAGGATCCAACTAAAGTATTTTAAATGCTTTAAAAAATCATACGTTGGAAATAAAGATACCTGTGTCAGCAGAAGGAGAGTTGGATAATCTGGAAAAGATGATGAAATCTCTATTATGAAAGTAATTGGATGGCTCAATCTGTTACAACTTGTATATTTTTGTTTCTGGGAGTCTGAGTAGATGTGGCTGAACTATGCCAATACATTTTGGTAGCTGAAAGATTTTATTGGGATGATTGAGATACTTAACATTAAATTCTCCAAACTTTAAAAAATCATAAAGAATAATATAAAAAGTGGTGTGTGTATATATATCAAACTAAGAAAAATGCTATTTTGTGTGTAGATTTGACTTTGTATCATAATATCTAAAGAGTTATGAGCTCATGATATCCATCTACTACTTCATGATCGGAGTTTTAGCTAGATGTGATTGTATCTACATTAATGTGAGATCAAAATCAGATTTGTAGGTATTATTGATCATAGTTTTGATTTTCTTATCTTATTTACATTGACAGATGGAATATCTTCATCTTCACTTGTTATTATATTGTTTGGCTTTTTCTGTCCTCATCTTTTATGTGATGGATGGTCTGGATTTCTTTTGAAGATGATGTCATCACTAGGGGAAATTGACAACTATGATTCTGGCATGATTGATGTGACCAAAATGTCTGACTTAATTGGAATATTGTGTGGGATGGAGAAGTTTATAGTATCTGTTAATGTTTGATTAATTGGTGGTACATTGATAACCCTATTTGTTGAGTTTCATTACAAGTTATTTTTATTAGAGTGTGCATCAAGTTTATGTTGTTTAGCTAAATTATTATCAACATTGGATGTAGTTCCTATCAAAGTCTTATCTGTTACATATTGTATGTCATGTGCATTTGCTTTTGCCTTAGAGACATTGATAAGAAGTAGTTGGAATCAAGCCACACTGTGAATATATGACTTGGGCAAAAATTCTCAATATGCTCTCTCTGCTGTTAGTGAAAACATTATGGTCTCAACCCCTGAAGTATGGCTTCCTGGTCTGATATTTGCTTTGGTGTGTTATTAGGATCAATTCCTTTGTGAAGTTTGACTTTTAATTGAAAAATATTGCTATAAATTGGTACTGCTGTATTCTTTCAGTATATAGACTAAAATCCAATTACAAGTTCGAAGGTCTGCATTAATCTCTGGAAATCATTAATATTATAGTTTAGATATTTTTTAAAACTCCAGTAATATAGTTTATATGATGTTGATTTATACGAATGAGCACATATTTACTTAGAATTTTAAGTGTTCTTTTGAATCTATCATTGTGCTCTTCATTGTGAAATTCGAGAGCAATATATCTGGGGTTTGGATGCTCAGTAATCCAGTAAACAGAATGCCCTATATTGTAACTGCTTAAGGCTTCATATAATAATTCCTTTGGAAAGTGGTATAAGAAGCAATAAATATCAATAACCATGATTATGATTGATTTGTCTGAGAAAAATCATTTAAAAGAATCAAAGAGATTTCTTGGATAGTGTTATTAAATTGTTCTATTGTATAACTGAGGCTTTCATTGGTCCATATAAATAGGTCATCATTATCGCTCGTCACTGGTGTAGACATTTGTGTTAAAAGATCGATTTTAATTATATCGCCGATCATAGATTCATTAAATCTTCCAGCATTAGTCATTTTGCTATTTTTATTTGCAATAACTACACCCTTTTCATTATTACTTTCAGCTTTATTTGGTGGAGAAGAGATCATTGATTTAACAACCTTAGCATAAGTTAGATCTGAATGATAAGTTACAATATCACTTGGACCTGATATATTAGTTTATACAGAGAGTAGGTGTTACTCCCTCCCCTTTCAAGTTATTAAACTGAGTCTGTTGCTATATTAAAGCTTAAATTATTAAAAACAAACACTTTATATATATATATACCCACAACTCCAATATATAAATATTTGCAGTAGTTTGGTTAAATATAGTTACAGGTTTTTTTTTTCTAGAATGACATATCAAGCATGCTTCTATGTAGATAGCAGTGCCACCTATATTATTATTATTATGTTTCAACAATAATTTTTACTAATCCTTTGGGATACATAGCATTACGTAACATTGATTGTTAAGGTTTCAGATGCAAATCTGGTGTCATATTAAAAGATATTTACAGTCACTTAAATTAATCTTGACTATTATTCTTTTAATTGTTAATCCTGTAGGCAACTTATAATTTATGCAACACAAAATCAAGCTTAGGGAGCTGTACAAAGAACAGAGTTAATTCAGAGTAGTATTCCACATGGTGCCAGTAGAATGCAATAGATGGGGAGCAAATTCTGTAGACCAATGGTGGATGGAGTTGAAGGCGGTTAGTGAAATGAGTTTTTTTGACAGTAATGGATGGAACCATTGAATGCTATTCAATGGAGTTATTGTTGGATTATGACCTATTATAGAATAGATGGTTGTTGTTGTTGTTACTGCTGTTGTTGTGTTGTTATTATTATTATTGTTGGTGGTGGTGGTACTGTTGTTGTTATTATTATTATTATAAAGTAGTATATCAACATTCGAGAAAAGAAATTTTGGTACTTATCTACTTGGCTATCAATATTTTATTTCCTCTTTAATTGTTTCTTTAAGACACTGTGGCTGTATCACCAAATAATTCAGAAAAATACAACAGAAAATTAAAAAAGAAAACCTTTTCTCACGGCCATGCATTACAATAATTTTTTTTCTTTAACTTGTTAGAAATTAATTTAAAAAATAAATGTGGTTTTCATTGGTAATATTGTTGAAAATGTTTTTATTTGGAAAACAAACTTAAAAACATTAAACTTGGAGTGTCATTTAAATTGTTTTATTTAGTTTTCAATTTAAAACTTAGTAAAAATAAATATTCTTATGGTCTTCCATTTAGAGACCTTGTTGTCTATAATGAAGAAAATAAATGTAAAAAAGAGTGATTTCACAATATCCAAACACACTGTCAATATATTACTTGGTTCAAAACTAAAGTGATGCATTTTATTTTTGTATTTTTTTTACAGTCACTAAGTAAACAATTATTAATCCAAATAAATAAGAAAGAAGTTTCATTTCTTAATCTTGTTTGTGTTGTTGTTTCAAAGCCATCCAGTTCATTTTTATTTGGATTGTTCATTTGAATTGTACTTTGTATTGAATGGAGATGACTATTATTATTTTTATCAAAGTCAACAACACTTCTACCATTCACCATACCTCCCACTCCCTTTTTCTCCTCACTTTTTCAGAAGCAAACAAAAAAGAAAATTAAAAATTTTATAGACAAACAAAAATTCCAAAATAAATTTGTCAATTACAAATACTAAAAAAGATTGTTTGAAATTATACATCAATTAATTTGAGAAGTCAATATTAGATAGTATTATAATGAAAAGAAATACAAAGAAACATTGAAACTTAGAATTGACTATATTTCACTCCTCCTCTCTCCTACTTTACCCATCACCTCTCATTTTCTCAAAACTAAAGAAGAAATTGAAAAGACAAATAATACTAAAATTTCACCAAAAAAATTAAAGACCTGTCAATAAAAAGTAATAAAGTTTTTAGATTTTACTTTGAATTTATAAACTACATATGAGTATTATAATAAATCCCTTTTCCAAATCTTCAATCGATCAATTAGTTCCTAGCATTCACTTAAGACATTAAAGCAGTGTTTTAAAAAAAACAGTTAAGGAGAAAATAGAATGTAGATAGCTGATTCTAAAATGTCTTGTATCAGTTTTACTAACAATATTACAATACTTTAAAGTATCAGAAATAATATTAACAAATACAATTTTTAAATCAATTTAGAATAATAATAAAAGCATCTAAGTCTAAATGCAAAAATTGTTGGAGTAGAGAAGATAAAGGATTGCATGGCACAACAATATTTTGAATATTTAAAAAAATGTTTGATAATGGAAATAGCAATAACAAATTATCTTTTGGTTATTGTCAATTAACCCCTGCACCCTGCTTGATGTTGCTGTTGCTAGTCAAAAACCAGTACATATAACATTACCAGGCTGATTTACAATTTACTTTATTTATAGTAATACATGTCAGCACATGACACTGGAATTCACAGGGAAGGGGATCCAATGTCTTTTCCAATCCGAAGGATCATCCATCACATGTGAGACAATTTTTAAAACATTATTCATCTCAGCATGTAGTACAGGAATTGGTAGGGAGGAGGATCTGATGGTTTTGCCAATCTAACGGATCATCCATCACAACATACACAACATTTTTAAAATGAAAATTATTTAATAAAGTCTAATATTTCCTTTTTTCAATTAATATCTGATCAAAAAAAAACAAATTTTCAACACTATTTTAAAACAATTTATGAAACACAATTCGATTTGAAAATTCCCCTCTGATCAAGCCAAGATTATGCTTTAAAAGTCTCATAGCTGTCCCTGTGCAAAATATATTTTACGCTTGATTTCTATATAATGCTGGAATGTACACTTTTGAAATTCATTTCACCTTAAAATATGTGTACAGAAGTGCATCTTTTGTCTTACAATTAATACTATCTAAAACTACGTCAGCTCGTATAAAAAATAAGTACTTTGAAAGCACATACAAAGATTTAGAACAACTGGAATTCTACACACTCTCACATCATACTGTAGCCATCTATGAAGTGTGTCGTAGTACCGCAAAGCTGCATAGTGGCCAATATGAACAGAACTGTTCTATAGGCCACATGAGCAGTATATTTCTGTGCTTTTTCATGGAAACAATGACATCAGGCAGTGTGTGGGGGCTAATTGATGACAAGCTAGCTTTTTAAATAGAAGTAGAATATTATTCAATAGCCATAAAAATTAGAATATAGAAAAAGGTTTGCTAAACATTTTCTTTATACTTAATTATTATGAAAAGTTTGGATAAATATTTAAAAAAATTTCAGATGTAAATTTAAAAAAAAAAAATGAAGTAAAAGAAAAACTAAATTTGATAAATCTTTAGAATAAATATGGAAAATATGACAGAATAATCCATGAAAGATAAAAGAAAGAATAATAATAAAAGTATATGTTGAGAATTAATAAAGAGAAAGATATGTTAGAAATGTTAAAAGAGCATTAGAACAAAAGAGTTGATATTTAGAACTTGTATTTTTACTAAAATAGATAATAAGCAATTTTAATGCAATATATTTATTGAATGTTTCCTATATGTGAGTGAAAATAGAAGAATTTGAACTCAAGACTTTACAGTCTATTCATTTTCCACTTTATGTCAAGCAACCAACACACATGACTAGACCTCTATTTAAAATAAATAATGATTATGCAGATTACATATTCCTATCAAATTATATCATATTGAAAAATTCTTAATTTTATATCAAATATACAATTTGAAATTAACTTTTTATAGCATATTTTTAAGTAAATTATATTTCTTATATCATAAAAATATTTTATGTAAATTTTCTATAAAAAATTTAAATATTTCATCATATTTAAAAAATAATTCACAATTTGCATTTTTATCATTAAATTTATTCCTTGTTTTTATTAAAATAAATAAAAGATGAATATCAATAAAGAGCAATAAAAATGTATAGTGGATCATCTACAAATTTAAAGCAATACAACTGAAATATATTTTTAGAAATGCGTAGGGAAGTTTAATAAAGTGTCTAATATTTAAATATATTTATATATATGAAATAACAAATATATATGTGAATGTGAAAAAAATATGCTATGAAATTGTTAGTTTACACATTGTATAAAAATATTTATATTGCATTAATCAAATATTAATGAGTTATTAAACTAAAGACAAATTTAAATCAAAATGATAAAGGTCAATTTAACTTAATTCATTATATTTAGCTATTCATATATCAATAGACACACATTCATGTTAGCACATAGACACATAGATTATATCCACACACTCATATTCTTGCCTTTAAACACATATAAGTACAATCCACATAAATAATAGATCAGTGTTGTGGTCATTAGTTTTTTTTTTTTTTTTTACTTTCAATAATTAAAAAATAAACTATTTAAATATGTTCAGGAGTGCATGGAAGCATTAATTGAGTTTTTTTAAACATTAGAAACCAAAATGGGCTTATATCAAAGGTTACAGCTTCTAAACTTGTTAGTGGAACAAATATAGTTATTGATAATGAAATTAGTAGTGTTGTATTCATTTTTAAAAGATCTATCTTTATGTGGACATTATTACATGAAAATTTTTGAAAATAAAATTATTATTATTTTTAATTTTACTATTTTGTTTGCATAGCTATTTATGTAGTATCTAAATAACAGTCTGTAAAAATCATATTTGTGTTAGCATAACATTTGTATTTATTTTTATCCCCCGAGAATCATGTTAAATGGTTGAAATATTGGAATTATTTCTTTATTCATATAGATCTATTTGATTTACTATAGAACAAAAAAGGGACTATCACTGTGAATATCAGGCCAGCAACACCTAAAAAAGAATGGAGAATACTACTACTCAAAATGTTGTATAATAACTAACCTTTGTTGTCTATTTGTGTGTTATTACTAACAAGTTGTTTGAATTTGAAAACTTTAAAATTTTCTATACATTCAATATTCACTCATAGATGATGGAAATAATCCAACATATCAGATCTAAAAAAGGGGAAATTGAAAAAAAACAATTGGTATTTTATTTTGTAATTGTTTGAACTAAATTAAAGTTAATACATAAAAGTATATAATAGCCAAAGTTTATTGAATATAAATGTAAGATCATTGTCATTATTTCCATAATTCTGATCTACTTCTTATCAGTTATTATATGATGTTAATTTAGTCATCAATCTTCACATACTATCAATCAACTCTGTGCATTAACTGATATATTATGATGGTATTTGTGCAAATATGTTTTTATCTTTTATTTAATTCAATCTTCATTATTTTAAATTTCACATTTATATATTTTTATTTCAACCAGAGTTAGAATAAACCTTTTTTAAGAGAGCTGCTAAAAATGAGATGATGATGATGATCATAACTCCCCTAGAAAAAAATCTATCTATAAAATTAATTTTATATTAAATATATAGTAATTCACAAGCTAAGTGATAAAATAATTGCTAATTCATAACTGAAAAATCAGTGGATAGAGAATTGTAAGTTTGTTTATGCATGAATAGATTTGTAGATTCCAAAATTACAACAATTCATTACTAAATTAAAATTTGCTTTTCAAAATTTTTGTAAGACAATTTTGTCGGAAAATAATACTTTATTAATTTATGCAAGGTTAGAATGAATAACAAAACAACTATTTTTAGATATTTATTAGCCTTTATTTTCACAAAGTTTATATAGTTTTATTCATTTTATTAATTTTGGCATTATTTATTAAGTCAAATAATGAAAGAATAAACAACAATCAGGATAAAATAACAAATGATAATTTCAAAGTATAAATATTTAATTCTATTTCATTTTAAATAGAATAAATAATTATTTATAAAGGCTTGTAACCCTAAACTCTTAAACATTAATTATTTAAAGCATTTGACTTGAGTGATTTAGAAACTCATTTTAAGGTACTATAATAGAAATTTAAAAATAATTCTAAAATGAAAGTAGGAGATTAGATTTCTAACCTTTTAATCATTTATTATTAATGCAAAAAGAACTAAATGTAGTTGAAATGGCCAGAAGCAACTTATTAAATAAAGCTAGACATTTTAACATTTAAAACCTATTATGATATAGAAATGAGATAGTGGAATATATATAATCTAACAAAGTAAAACTAAAAATAAGTTTTAAAGCAAATTTATTTAAGATATAAATTGCACAGATATTTTTTTCTCTTCTTTGATTCATTTTCTTATTTTTTCTGAACTTTTTTTGCTAATTCTTTTTTATTAGCTTATTATATTTATCATTAATTTAAAAACAAAAATGACATTAATTTCTCCTCTTTTTTGCTTATATTTCTTCTATATTTACTATCGCCATGCAGAATCATTTGATAGTGCTAAAGTATATATTTTTTCAGGAATAAATCATGTATATATATATATGTTTATATAATAAATTAAATATATTTTCATATATAGGTTTATAAATCAAAATTGATTAATTAATATATATATGAATGGATAATATAGCCCTTCACGGAGTATTAAAATCAGATTAAATCTAGCCCACGCATTGCGCCAAAGTGGTGTAATAAAAGTTATAAAAACTATCAACATGGCCAAGGAAATCAGGCATTGATATCTCTGTAACACTGCAAATATATTATTAATTAAGTGACGCTTAAAGCATATCTTTGGGCTAGAAATAATATCTAACATAATAAATGACTTGTAAAAGTTATTAATATATTTCCATAAAAAGGTTTGTATCACAGTTGTGAGAAAATATATTTCCATAAAAAGGTTTGTATCACAGTTGTGAGAAAATTTGAAATCTGGAATTAAACTCTAGTAAATTGCTATATATATATATATATATATTGTAGAGATAATGAAAATATGCATAAGAGATTGTGTTCTGGGCCAACTGATAAATGTTGATTTATCATAAAATACACATCTTATATATCTTTTATCTTTTTCATATATCATTGAATATATGGCTCTGTAATGTGTGATGAAATAGAAGTTTAAAAAATATTTAAATACATATTATATGAAATTAAACTTAAGTATCTTTAAAAATATAATGTATATATTAAGTGAAATTGTGACACTTGCTATATAGATTACTTGAAATAGTATATGTTTCTAAGGTATCTTATGGGATGAGAGGTTGGTATGACTTCGGGCCTTATGGATGATTGTGATAGCATTAAATTAAGCTGCACTGAAAAAATAATATAATTAGACAATATATATATATATACTAAATATATTTTCATATATTAATGTGCATACTAAGTATAGTGTAGCTGAAAATTATTCAGGCAATATAGCTATTTAAATTAGATAGCAGGATTTGAGGATATTTAGATGACTGAAAATTTCAGATATTCCTTTTAATAGTTAAGTATTAGATAAATGCTGCATTTCAGTTGATATTTTGTATCTAGTGTCTGAATATCCTAGTGCTTTACTGACGATAGCCATCAGCTTGAAACTAGTTTGATAGAGATAATTTGAGATAGAAATTTTAAATGTTTTCTCCTCTGGCATTTATTGAAAAAGCTTGTTTAGAACTATTAGCATGCTCATTATATTATATTATAATAATCAATAAATCAAGTCATATATAATGTGGCATTACTTTCATAAGCTTGTATTTACAAAAATGTAATACAGAGAGCATCAAACAAGCTCTTAATTGATAAGTGTGGTAAGAGAAAATATTTATACATTACTTATCCCCAGACCAATTGTTTTTGAACTTATGGCTCACCTCAGTGAGGAGCTAGAATATTCAGACACTAGATCTAAAATATCAACTCAAAACCCAGCACTTATTTTAATCATATGTAATATTTAAGTAGAAACTCCACAGTTTTCAGACATGAAAATGTCTTTCACTCCAGCTATATAACTTAAATAGCTAAATGGGACTATATCATATTATATTATAATGTGCATACATATATAGATTTATAAATCCATCTCTCTCTATATATATATATATATATATGTGTGTGTGTGTGTGTGTGTGTAAAATAAATAAAATGTCCATTAATTAAAAACAAAATTGTAATTATAATTGAAATAATAAATTTAACAGTTTACAAACTATTACAAACAATCCTTAAATCTGCAGAAGTACTTTCAGTTAATCTCTTAAACCTGCCACAACTGCCATTAAATTAAAAAAAAAAGCAGAGGCAAACATCATCAATTCATATCACATGAATCTTGTATTTTAATGTTAGCAGCTTGTCTATTTATTAAATGCATTTTATTCCTGTTTATAAAAATTGTCTCTTTAATTTTTCTTTTACTATGGTTTCTTTCTTCATGAAGAATTTTCAAATTTTATTGAAATTTATATTTACATGTTTTTTCATGATCAAAGAAAACTGAAGGAGACATTAAATCACCATTATTTTTACTTTTTACACGCTTATATAACAATTCATGCTCCCTCAATGTCTTCTTCATACTGCACCTAGATTCACCTATATATGATAGCATGCAATCACAAAAATTTGATATATGACCTTACTTTTCTGCTTGACAGGTATGACATCCTTAGAATTATTGACTAATTTATTAATATTGTTTGTAACGTAGAATGAAACATTAAACATATTCTTATATATATCCTTAAAAAATTTCACTTGTGGATTTGATATAAATGGAATAGATATCCATTGTAGGTGAAAATATGGACATATATTTCAGATTCAACATTTGCTTGCTGAAAATATTAGCATTATATTTTTTCAAATGAATTTTACCAGCTATCATCAAACTAGAAATATCACTCAGAAATGCTACAGGAATGTCCAAAAAACATAAAAATCAATAATGATTTCAGGTATCTTTGCAATATTTTTGAATTACTTCTACTATCCAGAAGATGGCTGGAAAGGTCCATTTAAAAAAATGTATGCATAAATTTGATATATTAAAATACACACACACATATATATATATATATATATGCCTTTAATTTTCTCACTTCCTTTAGTACAGTTAGTAGAGCATCTGACTTTAGATTGGAAGATCCCATGATCGATCCTGGTGATCACAGGTCTCACACACAAACTTATTAGACCCCCCTCTAAGCAATAGAGCCATATGTATTTTTTTTCTTTTCCCTCTCTAATGTTTTTTTTTTCCATTTTTCATAAATTTGCTTTTATGCTTAGAATATTTGCCACTTCAGTTATATATTATGCCTAGATAGACAACAATGTTAAAAAAATAAAACACAAATACATATACCATCTGGCAGTTCACAAGATTAATAAGTATTTTACAATTGACAAAATTAGTAATTAATGTGCTCTGATGAAAATACTTCTCTTAGTGTAAAGGATTAGAAAATCCATTATTATTCTCAAATGATTTAACAATATATAGCCACTTACAATCAAAAATGACCATTCCATATTTAAAAAAAAACATGTCAAACCAAAATAATAATACACTAAGGACGTTTTTGTGATGAATATATAATGAACACATTGATTTTTAATAGCTTATATATTTTAAATCGATGTTACAATGAATATGTCAGATAAAAATATTCATTAATCTCAAGTATTCAGTTTATCCATTTACACACAACATATTGATGATACCATTAAAAAACAAATATCGTATCTATCTATTTCAATAATGCTCGATATAATTTTGTATGAAAACAGTTAAAAGAGAACTATAAAATATTGTAAATTATGACAAAATATTAAAGAATATTATGCAGCAGTGCTAAACAAATATATTAGATCAGGGATGTCAAAGTCATTTTAGATATGGCCATTGCTAAAAGTCATGCATCTATTTGTAGGTTACTCATTGTACTTTTCATATTTTACATTTTTTTAATACTTAAGTAAATAACAAATTAATAAAAAATATATATTAAGGCTATAACCTTAAGACATATGTGCCTAAAATGCTACTGCAGGGACATCTACAAATCTAAACACAAGATTAACGACTTTAAAAGACGAGAGCCCTTAAAACAAAACGAATTTCTTTTGTTATACTATTAAAAAATTACAATTAAGTTAAAATATTTATAGCCAATAAATAATCAAAAGGAAATATGTAGAAGGAACAAAGAACATACATATCAATAATAATATGATTATAATTTACGGTTTGATTATAATAATAAAAGAATATAATATATTGCCAAATTGTTAAAAAATATTTGTTTATTACTTTTATTTACTACTGTGTCTCAAAAAGCTGTTGTCTATTTGATTTTTGTGCCAAATAGTTTGCAAGTTCTTAAAATATACCCATATTTCTTTTTTTTTCTTATGAGTCACAAAAATAGATATTGCAGACCACCAACATAATACTCCTGCAACAGATTAAATATGTTTTTCAATTTGTTGATTTCATTAATATCTGGATGCAGATATATATGTTAATATTAATTTTTTATTATATAGTCAATACTTATTTTATTTAAAATAAACACAGCAGCGATTAAAATCAAAATATGTAGACATTTTTGGACATGTGTGTGTATAGAGAAAGATTTGTGTATGAGTGTGTCTGTCACTAGTGTGCAAAAATAGACATTTTTAGGAAAAATGCAACTACATTTTAAGATTGCTTTTTTCTATTATAATTACAATACCACCAAACATTCAGTGTAAATTCATTTGACTTTGTCTGCTATAAAAGGGCAGGTTAGATTCAGCCTCAAAATGAAGGTGCTCTTATAATAAGTAGTCAAATGAAAAAACCCCAAAATTCTGTTAATGTTTTACCATCCCATTGGTACTTGATGAGATATTGGCAGAGGGAGAAAAAAGCAGAATGAAATTTTGAAAGACATTAATAAATGAGTTGATATGGTTCACTGATCAACTCGTAACGTAGATAAATTCTTGGCCAGTTATTTTGTCTTCAACTGTTGCAAATAAGTAGAATTATTTAAATATTATAAAGTTAATAAATTATTGATAACATTTCTCTCAGTTAGCATAATATATTCATAATAAACCTGAAATATATAGTTCAAATAACTAATTCTATTATTATTCAATCATAATATATATATATTCTATCAAATACACAGGACGTATAGAGCAAAGCTTTAATAATATTAATTAAACATGATGTGCTTATCATGCTTTTGACTACTTCTCCACAATCAGCCATGTTTTCACACCCACCCATTTTAATGTTTTCAGCACAGAGTGTAATGAAGCCAAATGCAAAATCAAAAAAGCATGGCACATTTCAAGGGACACACCATTAACAAAAGGCCATCATGCATCTCCCTTTCCAAAAATTGGCCTATCCAACCTATATAACCTGGAATGCAAATATTATGTAGATTACCTTGCACACACTCATATACATACACCCACATTCCCATCACAATTACTGCTATGTTCATGACTTTTCTAAATCAAAAGTATGCTAAGCACATCATGCTTAATTAATGTTATTAAAGCTTTGCTCTATAATCCTAGTATTGGTTTATTACATTTCTTTAGAATAAAGCATCAAAATTTATAATTACAATTACATCTTCTATCTAACTAATAATTATAATAAATGTGTAAATAAATATATGATACAGTTAAAATATTATATACCTATTTTTTGGAATAAATATTCCTAATATAATCATTTACAAACTCCATTTCCCAATCCTACTCATTCAAAAATAAGTATTCTACCTCAGAGATCAACAGTGAAGTAAATCACATTTATGGAAATAATATTAAGACAATTTTAATATTCGACAAGTAATTTTATTTATAACATTAAATTAATAAACAAATAACTGCAATAAAATAGATACAATTATCCTGCTCCAACTTCTTTCTTTCTCTTCTCATTTTCATACATAAATGATATCTTGGCTTCGACTATTAACTTCCTATGATTATGGTAATCTTAAATGGTTTATTTATTTATTTTTACTTTTATTTTAAAATGTAATTTGTAAATCCTAAAAGATAATTATCAAAATGATCTTCAATTCCTTTTCCCTACTCTTCTTAAATGAGAATGCTTGAAAAATTCTGATTATTGATGATAAAAATTGAATATTAATTTATAGTGTGTATATAGTTTAATTTCATATTATGAGTCAATTTTGAAAAGAACATTGCTGGATATGATGATTTATGTTTAGATGTCATATATGTAAGAAAGAGACCATTCTTTGTTTCACTATTTTATATTTCACAAAGTTATAACCAGTTATATATATGGAACAAAATAATGAAAGTGAAGATAATATTTAATAATACCTGACATAATCTTAATATTTAACATTTGAAATTCACAAAATGAAAAATTAAGAAATGCAATATAATATTTATTTATATTGTAACATGCTTTTATATTGAAATTTGTCAAGATTTGGGATATAGGATATATTAAAAACTTCATGATTTCATAGTTAATATTTAATAGTAGGAAGATTAAAATCATTAACCACTTTTCATCACTAATATATCATAATACAACTATTTGTCTTTAAGATAGCATCTGCTTTATCATTTATGGAATTGAGTTTTAATGTGTCAGCATGCTATAACCATTAAAGTTGGTATTCATTTAAGATAAGTTATTTTTTATATCACAAATATACAGATCTGAATTAAAATAAATACACTTGTAGCTAAATGTGAATCCCAATAATTTTGAAATTCTTAAAATGATTTTTCTGCAACCCTATCTTTTGCCTACTTATCCAATATCCTCAGACTAGTTTTTAGCTTGTGGCTTGACTGCACCTGGATCTTATAATCTAATGCAAATATCAAGCATCCCACTTTTATCTTTTTAGTTATGTATAAAGGCATGGGTACAAAATGAAAACAGATGTTTTCAATTGAACCTCATTTGCTTGTATAGTCATAAAGAACCAAAGATACCAAAATGTTTAGATACTGAACTGGGTTCAGATCTATGTAAATATAAAAGCAAATTAGCTTGAATTAAACACTTTTTTTTCTCCATTTTGGATTCGTAGCTTTATAGTTAGTTAAAATGGTAAGAGGTAGCTTCTGGAGGCTTGCATTAGATTCTCTGACTTAGGTGTAGTGCTCTCAAGTCCAAGATTGTCACTGATGAAAGTCCCAAGCTAAAAACTAATATGGGGATATTGGATGAGTATGGACTAGATAGAAATTTTATGCATAAAGCTTCTTGTATCTATTGATTAATGTAGATTGTACTAGGTAGAGCCTCTGTATGGAGACTTTTTCACTGTTTTAACATGTAATGCTTAGTGGAATATTATTATTATTATTATTATTATTATTATTATTATTATTATTATTATTATTATTATTAATAATAATAATAATAATAATAATAATAATAATAATAAAATTTATTGTCTTTGTTCATAAATTCCAGGAAATTACATGTTCACTAATATATTTTAAATAGAACATAAAGTATTAAATGTATTTAAGTTTCTTAAAAATAACAAATATTGCACATGTCCTGTTTATCAGAAATGATAAGGAACAGATATAATACTTTTTCTTTTCATCCTTGAAATTAAAATTCACTTTTCAATAGGAATGAATTATAAATAGTGAAAATTTTGACATTTATACTATATAGTTTTCTAAATCCTTTTTTAAATAAAATATTTATCAGTAAAATGTTTTTCCCCTCAAAATGAAATTTTGGAGGTAACACTAATGTGTATAAGATCATATATAAATAAATAGATTTCTTAAAACTGAAATTTAGTATTTTACTGAAATTTCTTCATTTGAGAGAAAAATAAGAGTTTATTATATTGGGCAAGTATAGGAATTCTTTAAGAAAGGCAAACTTTTTGGATTTAAATTTTATACTTAATGGGTTTTCAACTCATTTATTCCTTTTGAAAATTAATTTTATGTGGGAACAAAATTCTGTTCATGAGAATAAATTCTGAAAAATTTAAATTTGAAGGGAAGAATTCTTGAAATAAACTTTTCTGTCTTTATAGATTTTTTTTTCTTTTTTCTTTTTTTTAAAAAATAAGATTTTACTATATTAGAACAAATATAGGAATTCTGGTTAAAATATAACTTTTTAGAATTAAATTTCATATTTAATAGTGTTACAATTTCTTTATTTTTCTTAAACTTTTTATGCTAAAATAAAAATGTGTTCATAGAAATAATTATCTTCATGTTTAGAGGTAAGAATTTGTAAGTAAAATTTTCTGTCTTTCTAAAATTTAATTTTGTTTAAATATAGGCAACAGTGTAGTTTTCAATTTTTTTCTCTTCTTGAAATCTTAATTATCAACTTGAGAATCTAATTTTATAACATGATCTATGGCATCCTACTGTAATGATTCAACTTTCTATTTCCAGTTGTTCAATTTTAAACAGCAATGCAATCAAAATGATATTAAGTTTCAATAATGTTTTTGTTAAATTGAGATAGTGAAGTATATAAAACACCCTCTTGGTTTATCCTATATTTCCTGAAGGTCTTAAACACATTCCACAATAACTAAACTCAATATGCCTACAAGACAATTCATATTTAACTTATTTTTCTTTCAATCTCTATCAAATCCAAAATCCCTGCATGCTATATATAAACTAATACATATCTGTCAATAAACAAAAAAGTTTACAATGAACCTGTCTGTATTTTAGCTTGGGTCA
Source organism: Epiperipatus broadwayi (assembly GCA_028023455.1). NCBI lineage: Eukaryota > Metazoa > Onychophora > Udeonychophora > Euonychophora > Peripatidae > Epiperipatus > Epiperipatus broadwayi. Next base: position 449,430 of record JAQFVV010012896.1, read on the forward strand.
TATATAAGCATTCAATTTTTTGATATGAATTCTGTGAATTAATACAATCTCAAAAAACCATTATCTATTCTGAAATCATAATAAACAACCAAAATGACAGGTCTTGTCCCAAGTATTTAAAAACTATTGAATATTAAATGAAACAACAATTAATAGATATAAGTATTAGTAGTGATAGCTTGATAGACAGATAAAATTAAAGCAGAAATACTATAAACTCCTAGTGAGTTATATTTAAACTACTACAAATTTGTCAATAAAAAAAAATACAGAATGAGCCCATTTGTACCTTAGCTTGGATTGTATATAAGCATTTAATTTATTGACATGTCACAATACAGAGTTTGAATTCTATATATTAACATAATTCCAGTTAAATTCTTAAATATTAAAATAAACAACAGTTAAATATTAAGTATTAATAATGATTGCTTAAAATAAAGTTGAAATAAAAATTTGTTGGAGGTTTATAATAATTTCCAGTTTAAGTTTATCTTCACTTAGAACTTTTACTATTAATATTTATATCACATTTAAAATGAACAATGATGCTTTATAATGCAGTTATAAGAGTAGTTTTCACTTACATAGAATATATGTTTTTTCACTTACATAAAATATATGATTTATTTAACAGACATCATATTGCTTGCAATTGGCATTCCCTCCACTACTCTAAAATCAGCCAAAAATTTTGTCAAGCTGTGTCAACTATTCTTGTAAATCAATCATAAAATACAAAGTCATACAGGATGACCCAAAACATACAGCTAAATTTTATTGAGAAATTGGAATGTCCTGTATAATTAATCAGTCTTAGCTGTATCTAATTTTTAATAAAATGTATTGACAACTTTTTAATCCTATGTAAAATTATTTTTAAAATAAAATGATTTAATGCAATTGAATAATACATTCAACTGATACATTTAATATGATACATATAATTATTATAATTGTTTTATAGTATTAAGTATTAAAATATAAGCAAAAATAAATAATTAATTTAAAAGAAAAGAAGATATTATATGAATATACAACATATTTTTTTTTTACATGTTAGTTCAATATTTGTTAAAATGGTTATATATCTTCTTTATACAACCCTACATCTACTGATGTACATGAAAATTTAAAAATACTTTCACATACAAAATACCTAATTTATTAGGAATCAATAGAAAAAAAAATCAATTATAATATAAAACTAATTACAAATAATATATTAAAATAAACCAAAACAAATTAAATGAAAATCTAATTTTCATTGGAGTCAATAAAGTGACCAAGCTACAAGTGCTATCTGATGTAACCACTGAACTATAAAAATGCATAACATCATCACGTGCTTCTTGCAATTTGGATCAAATATTTGTTTTATAAAATAGCATGAAAAAAAATAAAAAATTACCGAATTGAATTTCAAAAAGCAATCCATTTATTTTTCACCAAAATCATGTTCTGATGTACCCCATAACATAAAAATAAGATTTAGGAGGAAAGTTTATAATAACCAGTAACACAATGAGTGTCATAAAGATTATACTGACTTTACAAAAATGTTATTTATACAAACTTTCTTATATTTTAATTGGCTTAAATGCGATAATGTTTAAAATAGCCTTATGTAGATAACTTACTTTTTTTTTGTAAATACTACCATCTTAAAAATAAAAAACAAATGATAAATATCACAAAGTAAAGTTTCAATTTAATACAATATATATATAATCAAAATTACCCCAAATTCACAACTCAACCAGACTAGCCAAAAAAATAAATAAAACACAACCAATAGATTCACTGCTACAAGCAGACATCTCAAGTGTAAAGAACTATAAAATAACAACATATTTAATTAAACATATGGTTGTGTTTTAGAGTTGTTTTTTTTTTTTTTTGGACACTCTGGGTGAGTTGTGAATTTGGGGTAATTTTAATTATTTTATTAACTCATTTAGCTTTAGGCTTTTACTGTTTATATATATATGTGTGTATATATATGTGTGTGTGTGTGTGTGTGTGTGTGTAAAGTCTTAGGGTTATAGTTCTAATTGATATTAGAAGAGTACTATTGCGTATAAAGTTAGATGATGCAACTTTATTTAAACGATTTTGAATTTAAACGTATTATCATGGCATGCATGATTAACTTATGGGCTGTTATTTAGCGTCAATTAATTACTGTTTTCTGGGAGTGAAAAAGGAGCATGAAAAGTTTAGCTCACCTAGTGTGACAAAAAAAAGACCTCACTGTGACTTTGAATACATATCTAAATATATATTATCATTATCACTATTTTATTCACAATTACATATTTTTATTCATCGCAGCCGCCTTGCAAGAAAGTAGTTGGTTGTAGACGGTTGTGGGTTCGCGTCCCGGCCGATGCTATGACATATGAAAAAAAAAAAAGTGAAAAAATTAAATTATTAGTCACAGAACATTACTACCATATTATCTGTATATTTGAGCAAAGTAAAATGAGTATATATGATATGTTTTGGGGAGGTTATGAAAAATTTATTCATCAAGTTCTGCAATTATTCAGTTGTAATCCTTAGAATTCGTGAGTAATAAAGATATTATCAACTTTGAAATCCCTCTGCTTTTATTAATAAAACATTAATAAAATGAAAAGAAACTATTGAACGATTTACTTACGAATAAATAATTATGGTACGGAAATTAGAAGAAGTGCTATCATTATTTCAAAGTATAAATAATTCATTTGATTTTAAATATAATATATAGGTCTTTGTAAAGTCTTCAAAACAGCCCCAACTTTCAAACATTAATTATTTAAAACATTTAACTGCAGCATTTAAAACTTATTTAATGTACTACAATAGAAAATTAAAAATAATTCAGAAATAAAAGTAGAAGATTAGATTTCTAACTTCATAATCATTAAATATTAATACAAAAAAAAAGAGAGCTGGTGAAAAAAGAATCTACAAGAAGTTTATGAATCTTTAATTTAAAATGATGTCTTTAGTTATAATAGCTATATATATATATATACCATTAAAAATAGTCAACACATATCCAATCCCAATATAGATGACAATTAACAATCTCAAACTGTTGTCAAGCAATCTCCTTTTAACAATAAAGGTGAAATCCCATTTATAAAAATAGCAAAAATAATAAATATAATGGCAATTAAATATTATACGCAATCTTTCAATCCACATAAAGTACTTCTGCGGATTGAAAGACTGTATAAGAGTTAATCACCGTTATATTTATTATTTTTATTATTATTACAATATTCTTTAATTAACAGACATTTTATTTGTATATATATATAGTTAAAGAGAAGGATTTGAACTTAGAATTTACTACAGTAGACATTCAATATACTGAATGAATAGTTTAATTATATATATATATAGCTGTAAACAATGTTTTTTATTAACTGCACAAAGATTATTTTCATTTCTCCGAGTCCTTTAAGAAATCAAGCAGTGCAAAATCCTATTGTCTACTACACTATACATATCATTGCAGTTCAGTAGCATATGTTGATTCAAATGGTTAACAAAAATAACCATTGTGATTCATTATTTGATTTACCTTTAAGTTTAAGGGCAAAAAAACCATAAAAGTCTTTTTTATATTCTGCTACTTCTTAACTGAATTGTAGTTTGAATTTTCTTGAAAACATGATGTGTCAAATGAACTTGTATATATTGTAACGGTCATATCTGTACACTCATTCAACAATATCCAGAGTTTAGGCAAATTCCTCAAAGCTGATCTAGATGAGGGGTTGAGACCTCGAATCAGATCGCACCTTAACTCTTTCTCCAAAACTCCAATATTTACTACCCTATGAATGATATGTATGATGCTACAGACTATTTTAATTCACATGCTGGCAGTAGCAAAGAATGGAACAAAAGACTCATAGACAATTTAACTCTTATAGCTATACCTCAATGAAACACACACATCTATGGCTTATGAGATAATTAATAATTGGATAAACCAACTCAGAATGATAATGCACAGTTACATAATTTACTTAAACAAGACATTTATTTTATATAGCATGATGTTTTTATAAACTGTAATACCAATAAGCCAATAAGCTAATGCACTTTAAATAAACTAGAATTAATGATTTGAATGAATTCAAATGAACTATGAAAAAATACGTTAATATTATATTTTA